>JAPMNP010698723.1:0-15297 GCA_029874935.1 Atherina boyeri | reverse complement strand
ACCTCCTGATGTGGCCCAAATCGGATTTGAAAAGATCCGATTTGAAGCACTTTGGAGCGTTTAGACTTGCAAAGAAGATCTGATCTGTGTCACTTGAGGGTAAAAAAATCGGATTTGGTCTGTAGTATAGACAGGGCCTTAGATTTCTTAGCTTAGATAAAAGTTTCTCTCTCTGGTCTTCAGGACCAATGACTAAAACCTCTGTTTTATTCTGGTTAAGCTGCAGGAAATGTTCTGCCATCCATGTTTGTATATCTGAAAGGCAGTTAAAAAGAGCATCAATTGGCTCTATGTCATCAAGAGACACGGCGATATACATGATACGATATATGCAAGTTTACGGGGATATACCTTCCTGTAAACCTGCATCCCTGCCTAGGAGGCAGGAGAAGCTGTAAGGCTATACTTGATAAAAGACAACACCCTCTCCACCAGATCCAATCTCAACACTGACCAGATTAGTTTGTTGCTAGATCTGTGCCTCAGCACAACCTATTTCTGTTTCAATGGAAAATATTATAGAGAGAAGTCCCGCCTGTGCTATGGGTTCACCAGTGTCTCCCATTATAGCCAACATCTACATGGAAGAAGCAGAACACAATGACCTGAACTCTTGTAAGAGCACAGCTTCAAGCCACTGGTACCGTTATGTGGATGACACATGTGTCAAAATCAAAACTCATGAGGTGTTAACCTTCACAACGCACTTGAACTCATAGCATTAAATCCCAAAGGGAAGATGTTAAGAACAACCATCTGCGATTTTTGCATTGTGATGTTCACATTGATGAAAACAGGAACCTTAACATTGGGGTGTACTGAAAACCGAAACACACAGTACTGAACATGAATATGACTCTCACCATCCACTGGAACATAAACTGGGAGTTATCAGGACCCTACAGCACAGAGCTATAATATACAAATTAAGCCCCCAGGCTCATGCAGAGGAACACAAACATCTGAGGGGAGCACTAGTTAAAACCTGTGGTTACCCGAATTGTTTTTTTTTTTTTTGTAAAAACTAAAACCTAGGGGCATGGTGGTGCAGCTGGTAGCGCAGCTCACCTCACAGCTGAAGGTCCTGGGTTCGATTCCCGCCGGGGACGCTGTGGGTGCTGAGGGTGTGTTCGTTCATCGCATCATCGGCACCCACACCCTGGGTGAGGTTGGCGAAAGGGCCTTACGGTGGAGTTTGCATGTTCTCCCCATGTTCCCTTGGGTAGCTCATATGAGCTACTCTCACAAATTAACAAAATTAAGGTGGATATTTACCAACCATTCTTTCCGGTTATGTTACAAACTCAGCAACATACTCAGACAGAATCTGGTCCACCCTAAATACTGCACACCACACTCCGAGAGGGGAAACCTTGTGCATGCAGTGCAAAGAGCAGCGCAACAACCTCTGTATTGGGGAAACGAAACAAACACTCAATAAACACATTGCCCGACACAGAGGCGCCAACTCCTCAGGCATGGACCCAGCTGTCTACTTGCACATCAAGGACCACGCACACTCCTTTGAAGACAGTGATGTTCACATTCTGGAAAGGGAAGACAGATGGTTTGAGAGAGGGGTAAAAGAAGCCATCTACATGAAAGCTGAAAAACCTTCCAATTACAGAGGAGGGGGTTTACGCCTCGATTTTTTGGTGTGGACCGATGACGGAATCCATTCGTTACTGAAAGTAACACAGGATTATGAAGCTGCCATGATGGCAGTCATCGACTTGGGACGCATTTGATTGACGTTACTTCCATCTATTACCCGGGAAAGTTGTTCAGACGAGGCTACTTAGCAGTTGAATTAAGAATTAGACGGCTCTCTTTACTGGGTTAACAATTATCCGGTCAGCAACCTTAAAAACATTGGGTTAGTGTGGACGATAGGGGGCGTAGATTAAAAAATTATATGTTTGAGTAATTACCCGAATAAGTCTGGACAGGGCCTCAATTTTTGAGCCCTCCATCATTTTTCAGACTAGCCCACTACTCTCCTGAACTGATAAAGCCGCTTGAATAAGAGGCGAAACGTATTCAAAGACAAAAACCAAGTCCACTTGACCTGATTCATTATGCTGGGGTCACATGAAGAATAAAAGCCTAGTTAAATTGGGCTAAAGTCTTAATAAAAGATTAGATTTGGGCTTTATGTGCCATCTGACCACAATGATTTGCGTGGCCTGGTTGTTGGCCAAGTTGGTTGAAAGACGTCGGCCACAGTTATTTTCAGGGTAAAGGATGACAATAGTTCTTGCCAATAGTTAAAGGGACATTGTGTAACATTTTCTGTTGTTTACTGGCCAAAATTGACATCTGCATTTATAAATGTGTTATCATTGGTGTATTATGACCTCTGCTGATAATCGGACACTTTCTCCTAAGTGAAGGATTTGAGATTTGTTTATACATAGGGCAGGTCAGCTGGCCGAAAAGCGCCATGACAGTTGGCCATCTTGAAACTACAAGTGGCTGAGCAGAACAAATACACAGCATGGAGACGATTGGTTGAAGCCACAATTCCATCTCTGTTGGATAGAGTCAACAACACCATAGTCTTAAAGGGCCACTCCACAATTACGAGTGTTACGTGTTTGAAATGGTAATGTGCAAGAGTTCATTATTTGTTTTAGATCAATACACAAATTTAACATTAGATGGCAGTAATTCTTACACAATGTCCCTTTAAGAATAGTTGAGATGTTCCCCAGTTGAGCCAGAAAAACCCTGTTCATTTGCCGCTGCATCAACATGAATTTCTGCACCCCTCTTGCTCTTTTTTTTTCTCCAAATGTGATCTTTATTGACAATTGTTTATTACAAAAAAGACAGTCCCGCACGCATCTCTTCCTGGCACATTTTGCATTCTATACTCTCCCTTGCTTGTAAACCTCGACTCTACATTAAATGCAAATAAATCAATTGTTGCTGAAAAAGAATTAACAGTTTGACCAAAAGTACATGATCTATGCTGTTAGCAGATATAATTAGCGATGTAAACAGGAACAGCAACGTAATAAGTAGCCTACAGACACTAAAGTTAGCATAAGCGCCACTAGCTGGACTGGAGTTACTTGGGTGCTTTTTACTTGCGTCACATAGGTTTTAGGCTTGTTCCCCGTTGACAAAAACTCATCTGACCGTGGTGATTCTTGGGACCCCTGTGGCAACGATCTAGATCGATCAGTCTAGTTTGTTTAAAGAGAAAACCCATGAGACCGCGCCTTTAGAGATGTCTTTGATCTTGACAAATGAGAATTTGCACAGACTTAATAACAATGAAGGTTTTTAATTTCCTGGTTGGCTTAAAGAAGAGACATCAGAGTTAAAGCAACTTGGTAATGGTTAGAAGAGTCATGATTAGGACCAGCTGTGACCAGCAGTGTCAGTCTATTCAAATGATATGACACAATGTGATACAATGCACTTTATTTTCCCCATACAAGTAAAAAAGTATTTTTCACCTTAGCTACCTTTACAAAATAAGTAAATTAGATTACTTATACTATGATGTATGTGTCATACACAGATCTTTAAAGAATTTAGATCCAAATGGTGGAAGACAAAAATCAGGAATAATTGAACAGAAAAAAGATAATTGTTTCTATTCTTTTTGTTTTATATATAAAAAAAGAATCCTGTGGTAAGAAAAGCCTGTCAGTGTATCAAGAATATTTCAACCTTGTTTATCCTGGTATTTGGCAATCCACTATTTTCAAAGGTCACATAAACTCCATCATTTACAATTCAGTTATATAAATGCAGACTATCCATAATTCTTATATGCTCTCATAATATCCTCCTCTCTGAGCTTTCATTGGAGCTTTCATGGTAGAAAATATGAAAGACAAAAATAAATCAACTTTCATGGAAATATGGTTTTAGGCATGGCCGGAGGGACAAGAGCTGTGTTTGTAATACTATACTCTAATGAGAATGAACATACAGACAGATGTTTGCTGTGGCCATATGAACCAAAAGTGCACAGAAGTGCAAGTTTTTTCCTTTAAATTCCTAGAAATCATGGAAAAAAATGTACACAAGCTCATGTTTTCCTTTCTCACCATTTTACATAAAAGGTCACCAAGCAAGTTCTGTCAGCTTGCCCACATAGAACAGATTATTGTGAGTGAGGAATATGTTCAGCATGCACATTTACATCTTTAGGTTCTGACCTCATCGTTCCCCACATGTAAACACTGAGCCAGGCATACTAGAGAGAATGGAGAGGGAAGATAAAGAACGTAGACTCAAAGCTCATAGGCAGACTGCAGGGTGGAGGTTTGGTTTTTCAAGTAGGCTCTTTATGAAAGGTGTCACTGGGAAAAGCAGCACCATGAACTGGCAGCAGTATTGAACCTGGCCTTGAGAGGGCCCTAAGTGAGGGTTAAATCAAGTACACCTCCTCTGTTTTAGTTAAAGTTTGTGATTTTTATGCCTGCCAACTCAGAGACAACTCATGAAGATGATCAAAACCAATCAAGTGACATTGAAGACGGTTATGACAAAGACAACTAATGATTGGTGAAATATACTAATACCAAACCAGTGAAATTACAATTTTCCTGTAATTCATCAGTTTACAGTGAATCAGAGAATTTCATAACCTGGACACACTTCCATTACAGAATATCTTGACCATGCATCCTTGAAAGTAGATTCATTCAAAAGAACATCATAAACATTGTTTGCCATGGTCATTGAGTTTTGTTTTGTGTGTGCGCGTGTGTGCTAGATTTGACTTTGACCTTTATTTTCTTATAACTTGTAATTTGCCGTGGTAATGGCTTTTTTTATCTTGATTTCTGGCGTTCTCTTTAAAAAAGAAAAAAAAATCAAGTGTCCTTCACCTGCTTCCCGCCTATTACCTCTGCAATTGGATCTTACTTCTCTTGCTGTGGTTATCATGATATTATTTTGTATTAACCATCCACATCTTCATTTTAGCATTTCTTCTACTCACAGACCCTTCAGCTTTGGTTCCAATATACACTTACGGAAGCAATATTTTACACAAAATAAACTCTTGAGAGACTTGAACACTGCAACTTAAATATCTTGCAAGTCTCACGGCCATTGCTTTTTCACTTTTGTTGTCACTTGCTGTTTGGTCAGACCTAGGTAAAAGGTGAAACTTCTGCAGTGTGGTGATGCTTCATTCTAACAAAACATGCTGGGACAGGTCAGGATTGAGATTAGGCTCTTTTGGCTCAAACCATTTACCTATTACAAAATGGTTTCCAGGAATGTATGATGACAACATTTTCTTCAAGGGACCTATTGGTTTCACTAATCAAATGCATAGCAGTGGTTGGTATAGGAAGACTTTGAGGGGGGGCTGTCTTGAATGTCATGATATCATAAACAAGATAAGCGGGAAAAAAGAACAGATTGTAACCTTTTAAGGAAACTGTTTGTTTTTGTTAAATGGTTTATACCTCATATCCAGAACGGTTGAATCATCAAGGCAGAACAACACCGGTGAAATGATTTGAAGTCCCATGAGCTTGGTGAACCTTTTTCAAAATCCAATACCCTATAATGAAGTACTTTTTCAATTCCCATTTGTCTTTGTTTCTAGAAACAGTACATCTGTAAGATAATGACAAGGGTTACACACATAGTCAGGTATTCAATAGTATCTAATTTGTTCTCATTAAAGCACCATTATTACAAAGCACGCTTTCATTTGCCCCCTGCTACATTTCTATCTTTATTAAAAACCAGGCCCTGTGATGAAAGTAACGAACAACCCAGAGGAGCCAAAACATGGCTTCAGTGCTGGTGCTATAATTGATCCAATCAGTTTTCATTATAAGGGTGGTGGAGGACAAAGCTTTTTTTTGTAGTTTTAAAGTTGTGTCTATGTCTACTGGATAGTTTGTCTATATAAATTTGTCATGGTTATCACATTTTAGGGAGGCTTGTAAAAGAGAAGATTGTAGAGCCAGAGGCTGCATGGAAAATGTACTCAGAGATAAAAGATGAACGACACAAATCTAGAGTGGGGTGACACAGACTGAAAAGGCGTTTTCTGGTTGACTGGTTTTATGGTTAAGTCTTTTTATTGAATAAGAATTTGATCATAAAATGATCATGAACAAAAATAATCAGAAAAAGATAACATTATTCCATTTGCATGGACTTGAATATATATTCTTAAATGATCACAGATCACACAAGACCATGAGTGGTGGAAAATTATGTCTAACATTTTCAAGACAAAGCAAAAATCAAAGTTAAAAAGAAGTATGTTTATTTCCAAAGAATTCATCTGACTATCTAACCATCTGACCAATCTTTGTGGACACTTTTGCAACGAATACAACTAAAGTAGATTTACGACTCATAAATCTATGATAGACTGTTTTTGAAGCAAACACGACTTGTGACCTGCTATAAAAATCAGAAAGTTATCAAATCGTAATTAAGATAAATGTTTTTTATCCTCTTGTTTTTAAACTTAGATAGTCTTAAATAATGCTCTCCATCTGATATACCTTTTGCTCCCCAATAAAAACCTCAAATCATCCTAATAAAAGAATAAAGAAAAGCAGGAGCTTATTTGGTGCATAGTTAAAAGCAAATGAAATAATTCATAACTTAGATGAAACCTAATGAAATTTACATCCGTAGGTGGCCTTTGTCTGTCTGCTTAGATGTTAAAGATAGCTAGAGAGTTGCACTCTCTTCTGCAGATCAACGGCAAATGACCTCAGATAGTTTTGCAAACTTCTGTAAATGATAATAATAATTCAGGTTGCATTTGACAGATTTACTTTGCTCTCATGGAACATTCGTCAGGCAGAGTTGGAATGTATCAGCTACCAAACTGCTGATAGACGAGAGACTTCATCAAAACCAGATTTTTTTTTCATGGACAAATTTCAGTTTTGTCATTAATCTTCACCTATGCTCTGCCACTAATGTGCAGGAAAATCACAAAGATGACGAGAAGTTCAAAGTATCTTATTTTGGCTTCTAAATCTAATAGCAAAAAGTACGTTTTCAGAACAATTTCGCATAGTTATGTAGCTAATTATTCAGCAGAGAAGGAATAGACATTTCACTCTAACTGTAATTCAAAAGACAGATTTGTTTCTTCTTGAAGATTTGATTATAAGCTTTTGTTATTATGAAAAAGGGTAAGTTAAGAAATTTAGATGATATTGGTCAGGATGTCTCATTTGTCTTTGCTCTTGACTGTGAATAAACGTACTTCCTTTTAAAAGTTGGAAGATCTTGTAGATTGTTTAAATGAAAGCACACAGGTCAGTTAACTTGTGACATTGCATATGCACCCATTGTGGAGAATAGATAAATGATGTGTACTGCTGTTCTTTCCCTGTTAGATAAAAGGCCAATTTAAGTGGAAACATGCTTCTGATAATGAAGTGGACATCAACCTGACATGTCATCCTTTTTACCCATAATCCTGCTTAATCTGAGCCTCCTCACGTCAAGTATCATTCCAGATGAGCTGTCTGGAGGAGACAGCAGCTGTCTTCGGTGTAACAAGGCAGCAAGCACGCACAAAGAGCATTTTAGCCTTTAAGGACGTCTTGTGATGAATATTTTAGGCCCTTCGCCTTCCTAAGTCCTCTGCACAGAGTCAACTTACTATCATTTATGTGATAATTGAGCAATGGTTGTGCCAACTGCAGTAAAGGGAACAGCAACACTGAATATGTTTAAAGTGGACTCTTGGGCCTCTGCACTGAACAGCTGAGCTCCACAGGCGAAGCTATTGTGATTTTTGATGAGTGAATCCTGGATCCTGTCTTGGTGCTACTAGACTCATATTTAACACATAACACAAGGGGCCATGCAGAAAAGTCAAGGAAAAAGGTTGGACGGGGGTTAGAAATGATCACAAAGGGGTTTAGCGAGAGGTAATGACACATGAGGTGAATTATCTGATCTGCTGTTGTGAATAAGGGAGCAAGCCTTTACTCAAACTGAGCAGGCTCACAAAGAGGAAAGAATGTGTATCACACTAACTACTTCCCAAATCATATTTCTTTGCAGATTTCCATGTCTCTCTTCCTGTAAGTGATGATCTGATACCAAAAAAGGGAGTTCTTTTTTTTTTTCATTCATGGCTTCAGTAAAAAAGTTTTGGGCCAAGTTGCTGGCATCATTCTTAAATTTAGAGTATAAAGAAATGAATGACCATATATCACTTTTGTCTTATTGCAAAGTTTTGATCCCTCTATCCCACGTAGTCTTGATTTGTAGGAATAGATAAGTGCATTAGTCTGTATGAAAACACTTCAATATCAGACCATTATGTACTTCAGATATCATAAATACTGATAAATAGAGACCTCCGGTTAATTACAGTAATTATCTTATGAAAAGATGGAAAGTATGAAAGTTTTTTTCCAAGGACAGTACAAAAGCATCACTTTATTTTACTACTGAAAGTTATTGTTTGAATTGTTCATTTATTTTCAACTTGTCCTGTCCAGCATCATAGCTAGCAGAATGGTGATCTGACTGCTGTGTTGTGCTGTATCAAGAGGAGCTTTATGGATAGGCTCCTTTGATATAGGCAAAATGTCAGGCATGATCAGTGTGATTGTGCAAATGTGGCCAGGCCCCTGCAAAGATCAGAGGCAGACCAGCGGACCCCCAGGACCCAGGAGACCAGCCACGATCCCAGAGCACAAATCCCAGCCAGCCCATCACATTGGCGAACGTGCAGTCACCCAGAAGAAGAGGAAGGCCCCTGCCAGAGCGCCCCATGGACATGAAGCACAGGTCCGTGGGGTTAGAGATGGTAGTTCCCCATAGGCCCTGTCAGGTACAGTACCAGCCACAAGTACGGTCCCACAAGCCTGTCTGTTTTTAATTTCAAGTTTAGCTCCTGGAATTTCTTCCTATACTGCATTCCTTATGAATAATGCTAAGTTCCCCTACAAGCTTCCTGCCTCATATAGCCTCGCATTTGGATCAGGAAAATAGGTAGCTGGAAAATTGGGGGATGAAAAGTGGCTATGAACACCTGTTGTGTTATTGGCTTCTAAACATTAAGAAAAAAGTTAATTCACATCCTTACAAAAAAAGATTAACTGCTATTTACTGAAATGTCTACTGGAACATTGGAAATACATACGTTTTTGGTTTTCAGGATCTGTTAAAGAGGGGAAAAAAAGCACTTAGCAGATTTAATCCATTAAGAAATATGATATGATCAATCACTGGAGTTTTGGACAATAAAATACATGTTCAAAAGACCATCTGTGGGGAAATACTGTATGTGCATGCTGGGTCAAGACAGGGCAGCCTGTAATACAGAAAAAATTCTGGAAAGCTTTAGAATTTGGAAGAGAGCCAAGAAAAACTAAACTGTATACAAAGACTGTAGACTGACTCATTTATGTCTGTAAGAAACAGTAGCAAGTAAGCAAAACTGCAGGTGCAAATAGCCAAAATCGCTGAAAATAAGACACATTTATTAGCCAAAACCATGACAACCAAACACTATGTGTTTCCTTAATTTTATTTAGAGTGGCATGGCATGTGTTTATATCTTTTTAGTAATATGACATTGCCAACCAGTAAACAGAACATTGATAAAGGACTGCAAGTCTCCCAGCAGCTGTAACATGTTTCACATGTGATGCTTGCTGTGCCAGTTGATGAAAAGTGTTCATATCTGGTGTAACTTCTGTCTAATTGCAGCAATTTCACAATACATCTCCAGTTACTGTTAATGAGTCCTTCACATCATCTTGGAGGAATTTTAGCCCCTCATACAGAACTGTTCCAACTTGAGGCTTTTTTCACACTAGCTACAATATTTCCACTCGATTAAGACCAGGATTTTGGTTTATTCCAAAGCACTCTTTGAGAATTGGCAGTTCATTCTCATAAAAAGGTATAGCGACTATGCTAATCTTGCGTTTTTCGGATAAAAAATTGTTTTGTGTAGTATTTCATGATGTAAAGCCTACTGTGAAAATGACACCCTGCCCCAAACATTCAACCCCAAGGATTTGAATTCTGTTTTTAATGATGAAAAATGATATATCAAAAGCTTAAAATGCATGTAAATGATCTCAAAACTGTTTGAAGTGGAGTGCTATTTAGATACATTGTGACGAAACCATATTGGGCTTGGATATGGACCGAGTTTTGTACCGGTGCAACATCTGCTAATTTACAGGATTGATAAGGGATTTTTCAGGTTAGTCCTATCGTGCATGCATAAAAGAAGACCCCTGAGGTTTATACGCATCGTCAGTGCATACAAATGCAGCAACACAATTATCTAATGTTTTACATAGCATGACATCAGCTTCACATTCTCCGTTGGCATCTGTTGTGTGTATACCCATCCTAATCAAAAGCAACTGGCACATTTTTTCAATTTTCAGTTGCTGTTGAGCTCATGTTTATGAAAATATAAAATAACTCCAAAAAAATTAAGGGAAAACAGCATCACAAATATTTTCTTTGCACCTTTCTTCAGAGTGAATTAGGAAAATACTTAGGAGAACATTGTTGAATGTTGCATATTGGCTTTGAATTTATTCAGAAGGTTCTCAGAAATCTCTTAAGTCTGTCCCTAGATGCTTCCTACAAGTGTGCGATGCAAGACTGACATATTCCTGTTGGATGCTGAGTCAAACTTGTCATAGTACTCATTTACTTTATTGGGCTCTTTTCATTTAGTTTTAAGACTTGTTAAAAATGTTTTATTTATTTGTAAATTATTTTAATTGTAAATTTACAGAATTTGAAAGTTTCCTTATTTTTTTAAGCAGCACTATGATGTCAAGCCTTGAACATGCAGATTCAACATGTGCACTCTACAAGTGACCTCATTTCCACCATGTAATCTTGGTCTTTTATGTAAATAGTTGGAATAAATGGATTAGATCAATATGTTAGGCATTTACATTTCACCAGCTGTATGAGCAGCTGAGGGGATGAGAGGAATGTCAAAGAAAAATGGAATGCACTTACTGTCTTAATATAGTCTCCAAAACACCCAGCCAATGTGATCTATTTACATCCTGAAGCTGCATTGCTCTTTAGTAGGCCTAAAAGATATTTGGACCAATGCATAGACTTTATAAGTCTCTGGTCAGTGAAGTTTCTTTGCATCTATATGTTTATGTTTCATTTAACTTAATGCCAAATATGTGTGTGTGTGTGTGTGTGTGTGTGTGTGTGTGCGTGCGTGCGTGCGTGCGTGCGAGCGTGCGTGGTGGTGGGGAGGGGGGCTTCTGACCTTTGTTTACTGTTCTCACCACTTTAGATTATAGCATTAATGATTAGTTTTAGCCACATTAGGATTACATGGTTCCTCCAGTTCATTGTATTCTTTTCAGCCTTGCAAGTGTGCAACAATATCTACAAAAAATTGTGCAGCTTCTGGCAGATCACAGCAATGCTCTAATGAGAGAAGCTTCTTCTCACATTCCATACTGATCTGCTTTTGGAAATGATTTCTTGCCATTCTTAAACCACCATATGCTGCTCTAGTGTGGGACACAAATGGCCCTCTGTCAAACACGCAAAAGTCGTAATTCATCACCATCCACAGACTTTTCCATTTGTATGCAACAGTGCTAGGACTAGGGATGGGAATTGATAAGATTTTTACGATTCAAATTCCATTTTCGATTCTGCTTAATGATTCTGTTCTTTATTGATTCCCTTATCGATTCTCATTTGTAAAAAAGAGATAACAAATGGTTGATTAACATCACCAATATAAAATTTCAATAAATATTAGAATAAATATTCTTCTTTAGAAATGAACAAAAAACAGCAAATTTTTCTGTGGCAATTCAATAGAAATGTCCAACATTTTTCTAGAAATTTTAATTCTCCTTTTTAAAAGGATAAATGTACTGAGCACTCAAAAATAAAACTGTCTGCCATTGACAAATACAATCAAGTCAAATCCAACTGAACTGTGCATTTTGCAAATCTGCAACCACCCAGGGTCACTTTACTCTTCCCTGCTTCAGTGAAAGGACAAGCTATAGCTGTGAACTGGAGACAGTACTGCCAGCCTCTGGCTCTGAGCCAGCCAGACTCTGTTTCTCCTGATGGTCATCTAAATGTAATGCATGAGAAGGCCTTCATTTAACGTTTACCGTTAATAACAGCAAGTTGTACAATGAGGCAAATTAAGCTAATATGATAGGCTGTGTTTGTTAATTAGTAATAGTTACCTGCAGTCTTATTAGCCAAGGACATACTCACGTTGCTGTTGCTGCTGCTGGGTTGAGAACTAAGGTTAGTCCGGATCCATTCATTCATTACTATTGCATGCTGTGTGCGCAAATATTTATGTTAGGCTCGGATTTGAAGCAAGCACTGGCACGAATGGGAGGAAAACGGTAAGTTACCACAAAGTGTGCACCCTTCATATTTCACTAGGCAGGTGGAAGTTGTGTGTGTTGCTGCTGTAATGTAACTGTCGGACTTTTAGCGTGAATGCACCAGTCCTCACGCGGTAATTATATATTATACCAGAGTGTGTATGTGTGTGCATAAGCATTCAGCGTCCGGAGGGCAGCTGTCAGTGACGAGGCTGCTTCGTTACAGTAGTANNNTATTTCCTCCCTTTGAGGAAATATCCACTTTGCAAGTTGCCCCGTTGTCATCTTTTTTAGTGAAATGTAATCAGACTTTTGGACGTTTGGTTTGTTCCGCTTGGGCGCCATGTTTACTATTGACTGTGCGTAAGCTACGCAACATGCGTGACGACGTCATTCGTGCCCGCTGGAATCGATAAGGGAATCGTTTGGACATTTTGCAAACAATTCAAAGGAATTGAAACACGGAACCAGTTCTCAACAAGAACCGGTTTTCGATTCCCATCACTAGCTAGGACCCTTTGTATTAGCTTTTAAAATAAAAGTAAATCTTTTCCAGAGAGCTAGATCATTTGTAGCTACAAACCTATATTATACAATTCCTAACAAGCTAAAAAGTAGCTGTGGTTTGTAGCCTATATCAGTATGTTTGAATTTGTCTAAGGCAGGGCTGGGTTGCCATTACTATCATTATTAGCATCCCCTTGCAAGCTAGCAAGCCAGCAAGCTAGCGATTATGCTTTGGAAAACTCTTGGTGCTGATGCCCATCAGTTCTTTACTCTGTCCCCAAGCTTTTTGTATGGTGTTCACCAAGGTGTCAGTGTTATAATAACAGGGGTAAAAGCTGCATCAATCTAAATCCAAGACAACAGTGTGTGTAAGCTATAGGTGTCCATGTATGCTTCAAGAAAACTCTATAAACAAGCTCAAGAAACTGGACATGATAGAGAAATAGTGCAGATTTATGGGCAATATAGTCTAAAGTTATACAGCTATGTTTATCAAATTTGATTAATATTTTGAAAAGATCTTAGTGTCAGGCATCCTGCCAGGCTTATTACACTTGAATAATAGCCTACTGTTCAGTTTAAATGAATGGTGCATGCAGTTTGGGAAGAAATGCCTCCAAGTCAAACATGCTATTACCTCAGCAGGCCTGAGAACGTTGTTATAAGAACACAGCTGTTTGCCAAACTCTCCTGTTGCTTAAAAGTGCGTGAATATTTTTTTAAAGACAAAAACAAGTTGTTTGCAGCTTTAAGATGTATCTGTATAGCTGCTATCACTATCTTATTGCAATGAATACTGCATCTTCCTAAATAGGCATTTTAAAACTTTTTACACTGAGCAGTCATTTTCTTACTCAGGTTACCTTTCTGCCTTCTTAAAGGGAAGCAAGTTGAAACGTTTTCATCAATCTATCCTGTCACTTCAAATTTCCACCCTCCACTGACATAAAACATCTTCCACTCCCATTTCCCAGCACAACGTTTTTTTTTTCCAGAACTGGCTTTACCTGATTCATAATCCATAGCTGTTTATTGTTCCAAAGGCATGCATTGTAGAGATTAGTATCTATTGAACAGACAAAATAGCATTGAAGCCATGAACTAACTTGTTAAGTCTCATCCAATGAAAAGAGGAGAGAAAGAAGGGAATGGATTAGCATTGCCAGACGGTGCAGTATCAGACCACTACTGAAATTCGTCTGATAAAATCTCTGATGAAAAGGCTCTTTGACAAGCAGACTAACAATCACTCAGGTTCAGAGGATTGCATTATAGAACTCAAAAGTAATACTTTTTAATTAATTGTTGCATCTAAGTATGCACATTTACACTACAGTGCTTCATCAACGATACACAAAACTCCACTTTCAGTGGTCCACATATGTATGATATCATTCAATATTTTCATAAATAAATGATCCAAGCACTTTAATGAAACTTTCTGTTTGAAAACAGAATGATTTAAATGAAAACCATGCATAACGGGCCTCTAAATCAGTAAAAACAAGTCAACTACCTCTTGTGGAGAGCTGTGTGGTAGAGAAGAGAAAGAAAAACTCTGCTTTCAAATCATGTGTACACAGTATTAAGTTTTGGTGATTTACTTCTGCCAGGTGCAGCTTCGCACAAGATGATTGGATATTATGAATAAGGAAATTGAACCTTGGCAAGAGAGCCGGCTTGTCAAGCAAATAAAACTGTCCTCTACAGTTTTTGTTAACCCATGCATGAATATCTCATACATCAATCAATCATATCAATAAACCATTACTTTTATTGAATTATTACTGTTTTCAAGACTACTAAACCTACTACACCATTACAATTTACCTCCAGGATTAAAAAAGTATTTTTCATTTATTTCATGTTTTACCTGGTGATTTTGATTGGAAGCGAGACTTTTGCTATGATGGTCACTAAAAAATCAAATTGATTATTATAATAGAATATTCCCTCAGAAACGGAAGTTTGTTACTTGGAAAACATCCCAGTGAACTTTACAAAAGCTGTCTCAGAGGGGAATAGAATGCAGACATTTCCCTGCTTTATTTGTCTCACATCATCTCTCAAAGATTTTCCTCTGTGACTTGGAAATTTGAGATGTTTTACCTTTCTTTTTTATTTCATTTCTTTTGGAGAACGCAAGAGGATTTTGGCTTAGGCACCCCACTGAGAGTCTTGTTGCTGAAGCAAGCCTGTCTTTCCAAAATGACTTTCTCAAAAGGACGTCACCATCCCCGCCTTCATACGTTAGCTAGTTTGTTTAAAGATAGCAGTTAAAGGGATACTTCGGGATTTTTGACATAGGGCCTCATTTCCTACAGTAGTTCTCCAGAGTGTTGTTGATGTCTGGAGATATTTTTTTCGTAAATTAATGCGGTTCTTATATTTGAAGCGTCTAGTTGCGCTAGGCTAGGGCAATGCTAGTGCAGGTCTATGGTAA
>JAPMNP010698715.1:0-13104 GCA_029874935.1 Atherina boyeri | reverse complement strand
GTGTGTGTGTGTGTGTGTGTGTGTGTGTGTGTGTGTGTGTGTGTGTGTATGAACACAAGGAATCAAATGTCTTATGTATGAAACTCTGTAGTGTAAGCTTGAAAAAGCAGAACAAAACAAATAGTCATTATTCATTTTGCTGCATGAGATCTGCTCCACAACAATTTCATTTGCATTTATCCGGTGTCAGGCACTGAAAGAGTGCGAGAGGAGTGTTCATCTGAAATGATGCATGGTTGACACACTGTGAGTGATAAAAGTAATCACTCTAGATGCCATCTTTGGAATGAGTGTGTGTGTGCAGTGATGCATGCAAGGCATAAGCAGGGTGCCATGCAGGGTATAAGTGCGCATGCCTTTTCTGCAGCTTTATCCGTCCGCCCCTACAGTATGTGTGCATGCAGTTTTGTGTGCACGTCCAAATCTGCATTTCAATTTGGGCATGACTGTGTGTGCCAAACAGTGTGTGTGAAAAGGCAAGCAGTAAGTCTGCATGAGCGTGTGGCTGCGTGTGTGCCTGTACCTTTTGTGTGTTTGACGGCGTCTTATTAAAGTGTCATTTAGACAGACACTTCTCAGAGTCTGGCCCCAGGCAGCCTGATAGATTGTAATCACGGACTAAATTACTACTTTCCCAAGCCGTAATCACAGGCTGTGTGTGTGTGAGAGTGTGAGAATGCATGTGTGAGCCTCTTTGTGAGAGGTAGACCAAGAACTTAATCATTGTTTGGCATGTGTCTGTTAAGATTCAAGCGAATGTAACAAGCTGCCTGATTGATTTATCCTTCACTTTGTAACTCATCTGCGTCCCCGCACAGCCTTTACTTTCACAGGATGATGTTGTTCATCTCATGCAGGTCATCAAGTGTGTTTGCGGGCTTGCAGTAAAATTGGAATGTATTCTAGTCATTCCTTTAACTTTTTTTTAACATATCTATTGCAATAAAATCAGAGGTTTTTATTTCTAAGGTCATGCTTAATCCAAATAATGTCCTGGGGTAGTTTTAACTTTACTGCCACAATTCAGTTCCTGCCTACACTTGATTTGGCTTATGCTTTTTTCCAAGAAGTTGCGGTGCAATCATGGGGATAGAAACACCCAAATTGAATATGTTTTGACAAACTGAACAAGCCACTGATTAGAAAATCAGCTGTTGTTTTTTTCTTTTAGATGACAAACGTGGCAGTTCTTTCCAGACATGAAAGAAAAAACACAACAAACCCAGTTGAAAAGAATTCATAAACACCTCTCTCCACTTTTCCATTGTTTGTCGTCAAATTTTGATTCCAGTTTACAACTACTTCTCTGTTTAATACATGTCCGACTTAGCCCATACCGCCACCTGTTGATGATTCTATGCAGCCAAGTATACTTTCACAGAAATCAAATCAAAGGTGCCGAATGTAAACATCCATATCTCTGACGTAACTTTTCTTTTTTTTTTTTCCTTGACTGGCTGGAAACCAAGATAAAGTTGTGCTCAAACTGTATCGGTCTACACTTATAGAAAAAAGATTCCTCCCAATATTTAGATTTCCATTAGAGTAAATCTTCCATTTGAATTACAAGCGTTTTTTAAGCCTTATGAGCGTAATCATACAAGAATCATCAGCAACTGCTTTAAACAAACAACAACAAAAAAAACAACAACAAAAAACTCCAGCCCTTTGATGTAACGGTGATGATGTGAGTGTCTGGCAACACTCAGCCTTGTTGAACTGTGACTCGAGGTCTCTATCTCTGATATGTATCCGCAACTTGACTATTTTAAGTTGCAGAGGACGTGCCCTCGTCTGTACACACACAAGACAATTACTAGCATTCACATGCACTCATCTCGCACCTAAAAGGCACAAGCACGCTTATGCACACAGACCAAATATCTCTTGACCTTTTGCAAAGCATCTGATGACAAGAACTGTCTTTCCTTTTAACCCTCTTGCCCTGCTCTCTTGCAGTTATCGCTCCCCTCTCAGACTTCGCCCAGATTACGTCTCTTCACAGCTCGGCCACTCGAAGCAGGATGTCTGCTGAAGGAATGGAACAAAATGAATCAACGGGGTAGGTCATTTTGTATTTCTGAGATGTGGCTAGCAGCAATTAGGATCACAGACTTTAGTAACGAGTTGAGAGAAAAAGAGCACATTTTCTTGCCTTTAGTAATCTTATAGTTATGTAATACACTAAAAAAATGTACTTTATTACTCATGCCTGTAATATAGTGCACGTTGAGATGCAATGCTCAAAAGTGGTTAAGTACAATATTTGAGGTATTACTTGAGGCTGACACATTTAAACACACACATTTCCTGCTCCTCCTCCCACTGGAGCACCAAGTACTTAATTTCCTCTGGTCTTTTCCATTTGGCCGACGAGGTGGTGACTTGATTGGTCAGCTGTGTGCCTTTGCCGTCTGATGATTGGATTTGGTTCTCATGTGTCCGGAGCACACCCCTGCACACCGGGATGGAGCAGATTAACTAGATTTTCTGTTTCTCTATGCTCTCTCTTTCTTTCTCCATCCCTGGCACTGTTATTGGAAGAAAGTGATAATTCCCCTGCACTTCAAACACAGCCCCCTAACTAAGACTCTGCTTAAGTCTCCTCCAAGGAAAAGCTGCCTGCCTGTGCACAGATGTCTCTGATTAAATTGTATCTCTGAGAGAGAAAAAGAGAGAGTCCTCCTCGCAACCCTCCCCCTGCTTTACTCTCCCCCTCATGTCTCTCTATCTGTCTCTCTGTTAGCTTGCTCAACTGGCTGTTGCCAAAAGAGCCTTGGGCGACGAATAAATTGCTTTGGTTTCGGCAGACAGAAAAGTTGGCTGAGACAAGCTGAATCAGTGCATTAGATGCGAAGGCCCCCTCATAGACTGGAAGTTAGCCTTTAGCGCAATCATTGACCGTGAGTGATGATTATGTCTAATTGAAGGAGACTTTCGCTACCTGTAACACAGCTGGGGGGCCTTGAGCATATTGGACAGATGAAAACAGACAGGGAGAAAAGAACAGGGAGTGTGTTACTGGAGATGGCGGAGGGAAGGGGGATATGTGGGAAGCAAAGGAATGAAGGGAAAGTGGATAAAGAAGTAGAAATGACTCAGAAGAGAATACAGATCTAAGAGGTGGTACACAGGAATATATGCAGTATATGTAATGCTTGCAGTTGAACACGGTTAATACATTTTAATCAAGCTGTGAATGTCCATTAATGAAATATAACCAACAACCACTATTTACTTTTTATGTGAAAGCCATGAATGTTTAAATTTGAACATTTGGATTTTTTGTTGAACATATTGGAGACTCCAAATATGCATCTGCTAAAAATCAATTCCTAACAGGGAGAATGCTTGAAAAAATTAGTGCAAACAAACTGATTTCCATCCCATCCCATCGCCTTTCAAATCATTCCCAAAACCCATAAAAACAGTGCACTTCAATGCCGACTGGACTGGAGCTCAATATACAATATGCAAAAGCTTTTGGGCAATTTAGAGGAGGGAAAAAAAATCAATATGATCATTGTGTGCATCGAGAGGAAAAACACATTTTCTCCAAAATGTGAACATTGGAAATAATAGGATACTGGCCCATTTTCTTCAGGCTTGATTACAGAAAATGTTTGGTAGTGTGTGTAAATGCACATGAGGGTCTGTGCACCTGAATTGTACCCCTTTTGTTTGTCAGATGCATGGGCGTTTAGGTGAACATGGATGTGCTTGCATGCCTACATTCATTTGTAGGCTCCTCTGTGTGTATCTCTGTGCAGGAATGAACGGTATTGCTTAGCAGAAGGTTGCCAAAAAACAAAAACAGCCACAGCCCCCTGCTACTCTTTCTCTCCATTTCCACATGGCAGAGGGCTCGCTGGCATAAACGGTGGCCACGGGAGTTGCTTCAGATCATCTAGGAGGGTATTGGATGGCCGTGGCTGCCTTTTGCAATAACCTGGCAAGGTCCAAATTCATTAGGGTAAAATTTGGCCCTGGCTGCCGCACTGTAGTGCCCACAGCATTTGGCCCTGCTGCGCTGTGCTGCGCTAGGCTGAGCTGCGGAGCGTTTTTGCTGGATCCAGAGAGAGCCATTAGCGGCTGCTTGTGATGATGGTTATGCTCCCCAGTGTCAAACACAGATAGTTGCCTTTGAATGATTTGAGCGATTACCCTTTTCACACAAGCTATGGAATAATGGGTTAGGTGAGAGAGCGGAGAGAAGTGGGAGGTGGTAGAGGGTGGAGGGAAAGTAGAATAGAGAGACAAAAAGACAGGGAGAGAGGGTCTGATATGAAAAAGGGAGTCATTTTGATTCATACTTTATTGTTTGAAATCCTGTCAAACCTTTTCCTTCCTCCTTAGTCACAGGCTACTTTTTGCCAACTATGTACTGAACCGTAAAGCTGTAAATCTGAAGTGTTCTGTTGTATTACGTTCACACCGATTTGTAATATAAACTGAAATATACTACATAAGAAAAGTAAATGTAGTACGATACTTAAAGAAAATGCTGTAGACAGCTTAGCACTTTGAAGAGTTTCTGCAAATTTACAATAGATATTCAAGAGAATTATACCCAACCTTCTAATAGTTGTAAGTCACCAGGAAATTTACATCTCCTGTATTTAGAGAAACCGTAAATGCTGTGAGTCAACAAATAAAAGTAGATAATTGTAATGACTTTTACTAGTAGTAATAATATTAGTGGTAGTAGTAGTAATACATATCACTTTTCAAAACTTGCATTTCTTTATTGGACAGGTTGTATTGAAAGATCTTATGTAAAGTATCAGGAAGTCAAGTGCAAAGCTCAGTTCACTGTCATGCAGAATAATTATCAGAGCAGCCAGAACTGAAGGGTTGTTATATAGCATTCAACATAAACATCCTTGTAGTAGATCCGTTTGCACTAACTATATTTCACCACACAGCTCACTCAAACATCACTTTCTTGACTGCCAGAGGCGCCTGATGACCAGTGAAATTCCAGCTCCCTTAGTTCTTGACTTCACAGAGCAAAGTCGAATCAATAGTTTGCCAAAAAGCAAACAGAACCAAGGTGCTGACAAGATTCTGCCCAGCAATCAGAGTTCATACTGTGTGGTTTTTGAGCTTCTTTCAGATTCTTTGCATCTCTGGGTTTGCTTGCTCGGCTGAGATCAGTCAGGTGATCTGAATTATAAAGGCTTTCCTTTCATCTTTGTCTGTATTTTCCATTTGAAATATGTTTTTTCTTTTTACAGTTGTTTTTCTTTTGTTTTTGTTTGTTTTTACACATACATTTAGACCCACTTTGTCCCATGTCTTTGGTAAATTTACCCACATAGTAGTTGTTGCTAACATTTATCTACATTCATTTTTTTGTTTGATTTGAACTGCCTCGTGTTGTTCCCAGCTGCAAGCCGCACATCTTTCTCCATAATTTTTGTACTTTAACTTTGGCATTGCTTCAACCTCTGAATGAAGCCGAGGAATGGTTGAGGTTTTTTTGTTCCAACATGCAATTATGTTGTTAAAACTGTAAATTCCTCTTAACGGAGGTGTCAGAATGCATACTTGTGCAACATGCTGGCTGTGTGAGTGTGTTTAAACTATTTGAATTTAACCCAAAGCTGAAGTTATTGTGCCTTTTTTCTTTTTCTGACATCACACTTTTGCTGTGCAGTTTTCTTTCCAACAGGAATTTCCAATTCTGTCTGTTTCATATTAGGTTTATGATGGGTGAAATGTGTGTGACAGCAGTGCAGAGCTAGAGATGCAGGAGTATCATCACTGGTGAAAACAGAAGGGGGCTGTAAAAAGTGCACAAGTAAATTTGACATAAACAAACATACAAAGACACACACATACAAATATATATCGGCAAATGACATTCACTGGATGCCAAAAATCACGTGCCACTCTCCCATCACACACAGTTTACAGAAAAATACATATGTATATGGAGAACACCAGTCATCAGGCAGACACAAGAGCTCCAGTTGGACAACAGCGTTAACTGAATTATATTTATAACACATGATGCAACTCTACCAGAATAAGATGTGATGATCAAGCCAAACCTGCACAATTGCACAATGTGTCAGGATGTGACAGGCACACACTGCATGTACCCTGGATGCCTGCACAGGCTTGTGTAGGAAAAGTGTGTGCACATACATCAGTGTGTACTTGCAACCCATTCATTCAATCCTATTCTACTGTACAGTGCAGCAGGGCCATAAACAGGGGGCACCTCTCCTATTTGATAACAGATAGGCTCCCGTAGGATCAGCCATTATTCCTTTGCATTTCACAGAGCAAATGAACTTGACAGATGGCTGTGTCACCCAAACCCTTGACTACCAACCTGATTATGCAGAAAACAATACAATAGAATAGAGCAGGGGAATCATTACCAGAGGTAGGGATCGCAGGCTCAAGAGCACACCCCAACACCTCACCCACAGTCAAAGACAATACAGCACAGCCCAACAAAATTACACTTGTGAAATTGAACAGCAAGAATGAGTTTAACATAAACCGGGTTACGGTCAGGCAATCTGTCATCAGGCTAAAGCAATTGTCTAGGGCTGCTTGCATGGCATATGAACTCATCCGTCATCTCTGGCTCCATTAACGGCTGCAGCTCAGGTTTTAAACTGTAGAGATTTAGTGGCTGGGGCAATGCTCCCCTGTTGCCTGTATATGCTTTATGAGCAATGTGTCATTTTGTGTCTTTGATGTTTACAACCGTTTCCAAAAAAAATTTAGATACTGCCCTAAAAAAAAAAAAACTAAAAAAAACACTGAACATAATGGTTTGAAAATAATTTAACCCTATAATTCCATATTTGATACGTACAGTTTCTGAAACATTTTGCATTTATGACCTTTTAAATCACTTCATGGCGGAAACTTTACTCCCTCTTGTACATAATCTGATATACCTGATACCAGGAGGCAGAAGACCTACACTACAATTATTTCGACATATCACACAATAATATTTGGTGAATAATCAAGAATGATTTTTGTTTATTTTTTCCAAATTTTGTTAAAGGGTCAAATTAAAACTTGAGATGAAAAAAAGATTGAATTTTCACCCGATGTTTTATTGTGTATGGTGTTAAAGGGTAAACTCTATAAGGTGTTGAAAATAATACAACATATATGTATCAAGTGTTAAATTTGATAAATGTCTCCAATTTACTAATGTATTTCAAAATACATGTAATGTAAAGTAAAGTATAACCTCGGTCAGTACTAATATGTTACATATCATGACATAATAATAATAGTATAATAATGATAAAAATCTTCCCAAGGAGTAGAGGCATCAGCAATGAGCAAATGTTGGTGCCAATTAATTGGGAAAAGTTACAAGAGTAATTTCCAAAGAAGTCTGTATATCATTCTACAGTAAGAAAAGAGTAGATTTAAGAGATTTTTAATGTATGAAAAGTGCTTTATGAATAAAGTTTGATTGGATTTGATTCCTCCATTCACAGGTCACATAGTAATTCCTCCATCACAGACTGGCTCCATAAACTTGCTTAAACATATTCCTCTGTCTTTTACATTTCAGTGGCTAATGGTAAGAAATGACTCATATGGGCTACTTTTCTAATGGTTGAGGGTGATGCATTCATGACAAACTGTAAATCAGAGGTTCCAAAAAAGTTCAGGCTGGAAAAAAGAATCAAAGTCTTATTTCCTGGTCAAGATAAACAAGAAAAAAAAACTATAGCCGGAGTATCATTTGCTTATTTCTTTCTTAATGAAGAATTACCTTATGATTTAAATTTGCCCTTAATAGCCAAACAAAAAGCAAGTCAAAAAGAGTTTAAACTGAGAAATACTGATATGCCAAAAAAATTAGCAAAGTTGTGTGTTTTTTTTAGTTTTTTATTTGATTAATGATTTCAGATAATGGTTTGTTTGGAAGGATTGAAATGAGGAAGCTCCTTCCCTTTAAAAAGAACACCACATTACAGTTAATGTTGGCAATGTTTCCTCTGAACAAAGCAAAAGATCTCTGCAAAAATATCATTTCAATAGACCAAATTAAGTAAGAGATGGCCTGCTCTGTGTCGCATCTGGCAAAACCAAACACAGCTATCAGCACAAACACTTCATACCAACCGTCAAGCTCAGTGGTGGAGGGCTGTTTTATAACAGTAGGACTCTGGTATCTTGCAGTTATTGACTCAACCATGAACTCCTCGGAAACCAAATGTGAGGTAATCTGTTTCACAATTAATACTTGGCTATACAAACTAAAATAATAAAAACAAAAAAAATTGCTATAGGAACAGCTAATGTATGCTCCCAAGTATATCAACAAGTCAACAACAGAATGACTAAATAAAAAAAATTAAAAAAATCAAGGTGTTGCAATGATCCTGTCAAAGTCCAAACCTTAACCCAACTGAAATGCTCTAAAAGGACTTTAAGAGAAGTGTCCATAATGAGATCTCCACAAATCAAAGTAGTGAAGAAAAGTGGACCAAAAAAAACAGAACATAGCGTACTTTTTTTTTTCTCATCACTCAGACCAATGGTCTTACACCATTACATTTATCTGATCATGCCAAATGATTCCCAAAGCCTGTTCTTCCAAGTGCTGGGCAAAATTATGTGGCCAGCAATTCAAAGTCCAATTCAATCAATCAGACCCCATTTATTCTGTTCTCTCAACAAAATTCAACCAAGGATTACCTCCATTACCCAAGAAAAGGGCCTATGAAGCAAGCCAACTTGTACCATGAACACACTTAGATATTATACATTATAGTTCTGAAAGTGGTGCTTGATATCCCAAATACAAAGACACATCTGAAAGTACATTTTCTTTCTCCTTCTTTCCTTTAATTTGTAAATACACTTTATTTTATTTGTTTAGGACAACTGTTTAAATAATTAATTCACTTCAAGCATTTATTCAATTACTTGAAAACAACTAGAAGTTGTGAGCTTAATTTATGTTAGATGTTGTGTTTTTCTTTATTAAGTTTTGTGTGTGTGTGTGTGTGTGTGTGTGTGCTGATGTAAAAACCTGCCGTCCAATGAGCTTTTGCCCTCACCCTGAGGCATTTTTGACCTTACCACTTGCATAAACAGAGACTAAACATTTCTGCGTTGCACACATTCTCTCAGTTCAAGTTGTGTGAATTTCATTAAGTTCATGTTTGAATAGGCAAAACAGACTTTCTCCATCACTCAAAACATTAACCGTGCAAAGACAACAAAATGAGGTGAATGTTTCTCTTCTTTCACGGTGTAATGTGAACTTCTGAAGTGTAGTGGCAAAAGTGTGTTTTACTACTTCAACCTCATATCCTGAAGTTGGCAGCTTGGTCAAAGTATTTGTAAAGCACAGAGAGTAAACAAAGCTTAACCGGCTCTGAATATTGTAAATAAGAAGACTCAAGTATGCTGTAGAAAGTTTGTTCAACCTGTATGATTTCCCTTCCTTCAGCTATGGTGTATTTTCCTATGTGTGTTGACAGTATGCCACGTTGTGTTGCACTCTCTCAAAGCCAACCAAGAGGAGCCTTGCATCAGTTTAGCACCCCGGTGCTAGGTATATACAAACTGAAAGCCAAATCAAAGACCTCGTTTTTGCCTCAGCACAGTGCAGGTTTTCATTGTGGAGAAATAAAACCTTAAATAGGAAATCTCACACTATCTCGTAAGTGGGCTAAAGGAGGCACAGCCTTGAAAAAGGTGAGGAAATAGGGGGGAGAAAAAAAACATTGTCTTTAAATGACTTCGATCTCTGGTGTGATGAATCACAGAGTTGCAAATCCCTTTTTAGCTAATTGCTACCAGCATGTGAGATTTCTCCCCTACTCCTCCTCCATGTTCAATATCAATTTTCAGGGCCGGCAGAGAGAGATAGCCCTGGTCTGTTCCCTTGAGTCTCGCCAGCGGCCTCGCAGATAAAAACTGCACTAACAGCACTTAGCCATTTCAGAGACAGACACACAAACACACCTACACGCGCGCACACGCTCACACAAACTCTCTTATTCACAGCTGTGTGTGGTAATGAAGGAGAAAAGATGGGCCAATCGAAGTGAAACAGGGAACAGGCTGGTGTCATCTGCTCTGTGACCTTCTGAGAAGACTGTGTGTGTACATGTCTATGTGTGTGTGCTCTCCTCAAGAAGTCTGGAGGTCAGACCTGTGCTCACTGAAGGGAATTAACATTTGTCTGCTTCGCTAAGGACAGGCTGTCCCCCTTGGAGAATGCAGGAAATGTGTGCATTTTCAATGTGTAGTTAAGGGTCATACAGCAGCATTTTGTCCTGAGCAATTAGCATCAGTGTGGTTACAATTTCATCCTAACAGAAAATGACACATGTCGGCATACACTGAGGTGCTTAAACTTAAAAGACTTTGTCAAAATCTTGAATATTAAAGATTGGATATGGACTACGGACACCATAGTGACATCTAGTGTGTCTAGGTTGTATTTGCAACAGCAAAAAAATATATGCAGCTGTTACATTGCCAGGTTCGCTGCTGATACATCAAGTGATCAGCTTGCAGCCTGTCCAGTGACAAATGTATTGTAGAGGAGTTTAACTGACAGCTAACATTTGCCAAGTTAGCAAGCGAGTTAGCTTACCGATCCAGGAGGAAAGTAGCAATTTCGGCATGTGTTTTGATGCCGTGGAAACTTTTGATGTGGGTCCATTTAGTTTAGGCTCCACCTTACTCTAGTTTTTGTTCTTCTCCGGTCACTCCTCTTGCAAGACAATTAACAATATCTCCGGGGCTCTGAAAAGGCTGCTTGCCTTGTTGACTGCATAATTTTTCCCAGTGCCTGCCGAGCTGTGCTATACATAGTTGTAACATAGAGACCGTATTTTGCAACCCGCAACGGGAGCCGCTATTGGCTGGTAGAAGAAAATATAATGCCACTGTTGAAACCATCAAAATTTATATTTTATTATATTTTAATTTACATATAGGTTTTAAAGAAATGCTGTACCTTAATTATGTACCCCTCTAAAGGCCTAGTGTTTTTTTTTTGTTTTTTTTTCAAATCAAATATTTTAATTAAAATATTCCATACCTTTTAAAAAGGAAAATAGAATGGTAGAAAATAGAAAAAGTAGTATCAGACATTTCAAGATTTAAAGCTGACAAAGTCTTATTTTACTACACTTAACTGGCCAAACTGACACATATAAAGGAATAAATACAGATGAAAAGTACAGTATAATATGTTTACGCTTGTGTATGTGAAAGTTTCCAGTGTCTGCTTGCCCTTGACCACCGTCAAATGGAGGGGCGACACAGCAGAGGTCCCCTGACACCTTGTGCTCCACTCAAGCAGCTGGCTTGACAATTAAAGGACCACCTTCCCCTCAGAATCCATCATGGAAAAGTGTGAAGATAGTGTATGTTCCAGTCAATAACAATAACCATGCATTTTACAGCACAGTGTTTGTGCATGTGTGTATTTGTGTGAGTGTAAGCCAACAGCCTTAAAATTCGTTAAAGCAAAATGACGTTGCCTCAGAGGCAGCTGGATCCTCATCAGATTTGCAAGTTCAAGAGAGAATCTATCTTATCAATCTTTAAGGTATGTGTTTTGTTGAGCAGTTCAGTCGTTCGACTCCATGAAGTGTGTTTTATTGGCAGCTAAATATGGGTATTCCTTCTTTTGTCAGACGTCACCCATTACATATTATATAATTAGATATTCCTCAATAAAACAGGGGGCTAGGGGCCATAGTGTAATCACGATAATAGTGTTTAACACTGGTAGAAAATGCAATACCATATCACACATTTCATAAGTGATGATGTCATTTGACTGCACCTTTAACCATGCAGCACGGGCAAGCTCAGCTGAGCGAGTGAACAAGGAAACATGGCAAAGCAATGCAGAGTTGAGTATGGCTGTGCAAAATAATTTTGATTTCAGCTCCAAAAACAGTGATATCAATAAAAAACTATCATTAAGATAACTGCTATGTGCTCTGCTGTTTTGTCACATGTTTGGAATTCACATGAACTTCTGACTCTTCCTCAGGTAAATCCAGGAAAATAATAGAAACAGACCCTCCACCACTGTTGCTATCTTAGAAACTGTTGCTCGTGAGTATTCAAACCTCTCTTGCAACTCGTTTTCAAATAAGCGACTAGTGACTAATTAAGCGACTGTGTTGTAGACTTAAGTGAAAATATGTATCATTTTAACTGTTCTCAAAGAGCAGCAGTGCTGCCGTAGGCCCTAACCCTGTCTCAAAGCAGTCACAAGATGTCAAGTCCCTTTCAGTCAGATATTAATAAAGTCCATATAGACTGTAGACAAAAAAATAAAAAGTAAAAAACTTTTATATGACTTACAGAAGTTGTGTACAGCTTGAATAGCCGTGAAAATGTGCTGTCCTCTGAAAATCACTAAACATTCAGTCATAATTGTCTAAATGGCCAGCAACATGATTTGCTGAGTGAGTGTACCTCACAGTGAACTGTCCAAATTGTGCCCAAAGTGTCACTATTTTGTGTGTGCACCATTGTTATTAAGCACTGCCTTATTCATCATGCATGGAGTTTAACAGAGCTGCAAAAGTTGTTACTGGAATCCTCTTCCACTCTTCCACTATCACATCACAGATCTGGTGGATGTTAGGCACACTGCACTCCTCCACTGTCTACACGAGGATGCTTCACAGATGCTCATCTGAGTTCAGGTCTGGAGACAAACTTCACCACTCCATCATCTCCCCTTCAGCTTCCTCAGCGAGGCAGTTGTGTTTGGGGCTGTTATCATGTTTGAAAATGGTATTGCTGTCCAGTTTCTGAAGGCAGGAGATCAAGCTCTGTTTCATAGTGCCACAGTACATGTTGGAATTAATTTCTCCCTCAACCAACCACAGCTCCCCAGTGCTGGGAGCACTCACAAAGACCCAAACCATGATGCTACAACCACAATGCTTGATTATGGGTAAGACACTCTGAGAGAGATTAACTTATTATTTGTTTTGCACTACTCACCACTGTGTTCATCATTTTCGCTCCTTTCTTTTTCTCTTTCTTTCTTTCTTTGGAAGTCAGCAAGGCCAGCAGCTGTTATATATATATATATATATGTGTGTGTGTGTGTGT
>JAPMNP010698688.1:0-16620 GCA_029874935.1 Atherina boyeri | reverse complement strand
GTGTGTGTGTGTGTGTGTGTGTGTGTGTGTGTGAACATATATGGGCTTTCTCATTTTGTTATCACTGCAATGCATGGAGAAAATAAACTATAAAATTTTCATTTACATTTACATCAGTGAGCTAAAGGACAAACACAGTAACAGATTTCCAAAACAGACTTGCAAACACAGACTACATGCCAAGACTGGAGTACCACTACTTTGCGACCTTTGCGCCACTCCACTCAGCCAGCATGCAAGCTTGGACAAAAATACACAAAATCTTTCCCCCTTTCCAACTGCGGACTGCATCAAAACCCTGGGAGACTGAATCCCTCCCCCTTGCAGACCCCTTTCCCCTCTCCCCTCCCACTGACCCCCTCAGCGCTGGACTATTGTTTACTTTCACTCTCCTCCACGGCCCTGCTGGTCCGAGGGGGGGCGGCCGAATCGTTACATTATTGTCTGGTCCTCTTTTGCACCCCCTCCCCTACCGACCCGGCCTGACCCCATTCACAGTACTCAAAAGCACCATCTGTATCACCCAACAGTCAGGGAGTGAGAGACAGAGAGAGATGGGGTAAGAGGAGGAAAGAAAACAAGGCGGGGAGAAAGGAGATGACGGCCTAGGAGGGAAGGAAAGGGAAGGAGAACGAAAGGCATCTGCCTGCCTGGGTGTTGAACTGTCTGTCGGAAAGTATCTGTCAAATAGTTTTCACAGGGTGAAGGCTTCCCTGCTGCTTTCCTTTCTTCAAACATTGCACTTATTGATTTTTTTTACTGCCTCCTTTTAACAGCTTCCCTCAATTCATTTTCACAATCTTCTGATCCTCTATGCTTTTTCTAACTCTGTGTTTTTCCTTCCTTAAAGTTTTCTAAGACAACCCTAAATCACTGTTCCCTTGACCCGCTTCTCTGCTTTCCTCCCTCCCTCCACCCCCTCCTCTTCAGAGTACATCCTTCATCTTGCTGTGGTGTTGCATGAGCATTCCATGGTCTCTTGTATGGCTGCATGTGTGAGGAAGGCGGATTTTTCCCATGGGGCCGCAGGTGAAAACTGGGACTCACTCTGTCCACCGAGGGACGCCATCTGTCCCTGTCGCCACACTTGCTAGAGGGAAGCCCTGTCACCCCTCCTCCTGTCCCCTCCATCCATCCCACCCTCTGTCATTCCGCTCTTCGTCCCTCCTTCACATTGGTGCACCGAGCTGAATCACCAGGAATGTGGTTCCCCACATCCACCCCCTCGGCAACCCCCAACACATTTCTCTTTTCTTCTCACCCATTCTCCCTCCGTCCTGTCACTAATTTATCCCTGACTCCCCCTTCATATCCCTCCCACTTTGGCCTTCTTTCGCTTCGCCTCCACCCATCTTTCTCCCCCTTTCTTTCCATCTCTAATCAATCATCCATATATGACACCAGTGGCAAAATTATTAAATTATCATACATTTGTGATGAGCCTGGTGAGAACAAGAGATACTGTTTTAATTGCCAGCCCATGACCTCTAATTATGCGTATCAGTGAATTAGTTTGATATTTGGAGAGAATGAAGTCAACTGAGTTTGACATTTTCCAGTAGATGAAGCAATGACATGCGCACCAAAACTGCAATTTATTTAACAAATTGCCAGACATTACTAGAACAATACCATGATATCACGCTAACTTTGACACAGTTGACACAGTATGAATATATATATATATATATATATATATATATATATATATAAAACTCAAAAAGATCTAGAAATAAATATTATTTTTTTCCAATTGAAATAAACATATTTAACCAATTAACCAATTTGAATAAAATAACATGCAGTACAATCAGACCTTCACATGCGAATAAACAAAACTCATGGGGTCATTTTGTGGGCTGGTTGCCTGGGAACCAGAGGGAGTCCCTCTGAGGTGCTGTACGGCCTGTGTCTGCAGACCTGAGCCCAGCTGTCAGTGTCTGTATATCTCCATCTCAGCTCTGGTTCTGACTGATGGGATGCCCAACGGTCAGATGAGTACATGAGGACAGTAAAGAGCGCACTTTCACGTGGGAACCTGGTCAAGGCGCGCAGACAAACAAACGCAGGGGCAGCTAAGTGTAAAACCTCCAAACTGTCACAAAGTGGGTGAGAGAAAGAGTGGATGAACCCCTCCTTCCTCCTTTCTCTTCACCCTCACACTTCGTCCCCCACAGCTCTCCCATCCTTCCATCAACCCTCCACCCTCACGCACCACTTCAGTCTAACCCCCCGCCACCCCACCCACCCCTTCCAAAAATGTCCAGACAGACATGCACAAAGATGCTCAGTCACTTTGCTACCCCCTCAGATCATACAGACACACAAGCACGCATACACCTCCACGCCTCCTGTCAATCAGCAACCAACAGTGTCACGCAGTCAGACACCAATGGAAAGAAAAGGAAGAAGAAAAAATTGGAGGAAAAGTCAGTCACCTTATCACTTGGTGCCTCTCTGTTCTCCCTCTGAACGATAACACAAAGGGGGGGAAACGAATGTGTCTGAGGGGAGCAAATAAAATTGCACAAAATAAAAATAAAATGGAAGGAAGGAGGGGAGAAGGAGAGGGAGGTTTTTGGAGAAAAGTGGGTACAGAGAGCCAAAGTGTCCCCATTTTCTCACTGGACAACTGCAACAAAGAGCCAGGCGGGACACTGCAATGGGGTGGCGGTTTTTTGGGTTTTTTTTTGCTTGCGCCCCCCTTCAATCCCTACCCACCGACCCTCTGAGGTCACCCCTCCACTGACCCCGCCTCGATTGTTTCCCGTCACTCTGTCAGCTCTGATTGTCGCCGACTGGTTAAATGGCTGAAAACCAAAAAAGACGGGCTGGGAGTGATAAAGTGGAAAAGAAAAAGATGGAGTGTGAGGATTTGGGAAAATGGATGGCAGGGCTAGAAAACGCCCCCTTGTCTTTTTTTCTCTGAGATAGCTGGCTATTTGACCCAAATAAACAAATGAGTCGGGGTGAGAAGAAGAAGAAGCAGGAGGAGGAAGAGGGTCCAGAGAATTTGTGGTTTGAAGTGTTGGGTGAGGATGATAATACAGCGCCACCTTGGTAGCATGAGTTGGGGGGGGGGTGACTACCATAGGGAGAAAAGGGTGAGTCGAGAAGAATCTGTCAGGAATATTTGGCCAATCAATCAGATACCCTCAGACCCCTTCAAATGGAAACTTTCTTTACCAAATTCAGTTTTGAGTTCACCCTGACTTTTATGAACTTCCTCAAATTACACCAATGATACACAAATTTAAAACTATGAGACTCAGAGGAGGTTGAAATTAAAGCTTCTTACTTGATAGTGTTCAACCAAATTAAGAAAGGTTGCAATATTATCAATTCCCCTGTAGTATAAAAGTCATAAACTCATGTGTTCAAATGTGAGGACAACAAATTCTTCTTTCCTAAACTTTATAGGCCAGCAATAATGTTGGTAATGTGAGACAGAAATCCTTATCACTGTGCTGCCAATATAATGTAAACATGCATCCATTTAGTATTCTTTATTAGGTGCTGTTGATGTTTTTATATATCGGGATGACTGTCTCTAACACCTCATCTCATCACCTGACACTGCTCTAAAGAAAAGAAAATTGCCAGTTGGACTGGTTTCAAAATCCTGACAAGTACAGATTTGTCCGTTTTCATTTCTGTACAAAAACCAGTGTTCAACTCTCCAACAGTTTTCTTTGCCTTGCTGGTATTTTTATGGTAACTTCCTGGTGCACAGGTCAAAGGTTCACAAGAGAAGGGAACAAGTTAGTATTTAGGTGAACAATGATTTCACAGTCAAGGTTTTAAAATCACTTCTGTTTCCGAAACAGTTTTCTGCCACCTCAGCAAACAAAGGGGCAATGCTTGAAACATTTTGAATAAATTACTCCCTGAATCAGCATCATGAGCATCATTAGGGCAGGTTTTGTAACTGTTATATCTGCCATTCACCGCTGCTCTATACTGCATTAAAATATAAAGGTTCAATTCATTAAATACATGCCTCCAACATCTGAAAACAGCAGGACTCATGTATGATGAAAATAATATGAAAACCTTTTATCTGAGAAGTACTCTGCCAAAGTGTAGTGCAGATAAGCATGACCATCCACTGTGTTTAAACAGTAATACATCATATGCAGAAGGCCTATGGCTGCTGCAAAATAGCCCCATCCAATAGGACTGATTCAATGACTTAGCATCTATCTGCGGAATAAACCAGATTACATTGGCGCAGCAGGTAATTTATTCTTTTTCAAACATCTTATAAGGCAGTATTTCATGTTTTATTCTTAAAATGAATGATGGTTCAAATTCACTTGATTTTATAAATATTCTTGTGAAAAGATACAATAGAAAAACATTTCAAAGAACCTGGATTTTTACAGTAATGTTAGAACTTTTTTCAATACATATCCATTTCTTTATTCTGTTTTTCTTTCATTTACTTTTTTCTATGTAACTGTACAAGTTAAAACAAGCCCACATCACCTGCCTCTGGCTGTAGCTGGATGTTTCTTGTGCACACTGTGCCATTTTATGCTGCCCAATTGATGGTCTAATTTTTCCCTAAGATGCCTCTTTCTTTTTTTTGAGCTGTTGTTGTGCATCAGTTGACACTGGCACAGCTGCCTAAAAGTAATCAGAACAGTGATGGCATGGCTGACTTACTGATCACCCTAGCAGGACCCATTGCATATGTTTTTGGAGAGACCATCACAGTCAATGTGCCCTTTGCTTAATGCTTTAGCACTTGCACAGTAAAAACAAGGTCCTGAGTTATACGCAGAATGATTTACTCTAAGACCCATAAAAACACATTTGATTCCCGAGTTGTCTGTTATGGGCAACACATTTCCTTCACAGTAACCTTAATGGCCTCACTATCTGACTTAGATAAGTGTTTAAAGACTTGGTACTGATCAATTATGCAAGCATATCCATTCCCTCTGCTCCTTTCCAATCAAACAGCTAAATAAGCCATGGTCCGGATGGACCCTTTGCTCTAATTGGACAAATGGCTTGCTTAATTGATCATTGATTGACAATCAATAAGGAACATGTGTTCTTGTTCTTTACAAGGCAGGTGATTGAAAGCCAGCTATAAAATCAGTCAGATAGTTTGACAGACGTCAATGAGCTCTCATCACTTCAGTGTAGATGAAAAAAAAAAGCGGAGTATGGGGAAAGTGCAGGGCGATGAGGGAAGGCTTCTTTTTTCATCTTCTGAGGATAGTTGAGACGCTCCCACTTTCAAAACAAACTGGCCTTAGCAGGAAAAAAAGAAAAAAGAATGCTTTCAACAATAGAATAGATGCAAGATAGTGAGAGATTGAACTGAATGCCATGTAGAGTGAGGAAGAGCAAGGATGAAAGCAAAACAGAGGATTTGCACTGGATATTTGTTCCAGCTCCCTGATACTCTGGATTTGTATCAATTATCAGTCAAAACACCTGTTTAAAAGCAGGAAAGCGTGTCTACAAATACAGAGAAAGGAGCTCCTCAACAACCATCCTGTCCCAACAGAATAGGTGGATGTCATTGTGGGTCCCTTTGATCTGCTGCTCATATATTCTCTTGAAACGATCAGGGGAGAGAGATACAGGAAGGAGACAGAGGTTGAGGAGACACTTCATCCAGGCATCAGTGGGCCTTCGCCCTCAGCCTCAGGTACCTATCCTTGCTGTGTTTTTGAGCCAACGCCATTAAATATGAAACGCTAAGACAAAAGGAGGGAGAGTGAAGGGGGAGGGAGTGGGGGCCACAAAGGGCACCACTCAGTGCCTTTGAAGAGGTACTGAGGAGAGGGGTGTCGTGAGCGCAAATGTACGCAACTTGCACAAACACATACACACCGATCCCCCCAGATGATGTGGGTAGATAGGAGGGCAAATACCCACATTTGCATCTTGTGTTTTTTAGATCACTTCACCCAGCTATACCACAAAAGGGACGTCGTCAGTGAAATGAGACCTAAAAGCCTTCGTTAGAAGATGATAATATGCACACATGTGTTTGAATGCGGTTTTAATGAACATTAAGACAGCTGAGATTAAAGCATTCTTAAAGGTTGTAAGAGGATATGAGACGTGGAAGCAAAGATAGATGTTTTTCATGGCAACAAATGAAGAGATTTACCATATCTAATTGGAGAATTTAAATAATGGAAGGGGGGCCCTTCTTTTGTCTTTTCATATACTTGGTGGGTTAATAGCTAATAGATAAGGGCATTTTAGGTATGCCAGAGTCTAAAACTGCAATTGGAATAAAAAGCATTTTTGTTCACTTTTGTGTCTGATGCATTTTTACTTAAAAGAAACACTTTAATCTCACTAACATGAATGTATTTGCATGTATTCACACCAAAGCTATTATAGCTCTAGTGAAAAAGGCTGTGTCTACAGTGCAGGTAATTGTAGTCCAAGTCTTACATTTTAGCCCATATGTGGCCAATATCAGATCTGAATAGCACAATTCGTTTTTTTTATTTGTAGGTTTGTTTTTGTTTTTTATGTAATGCATACAACTTTCATATGAGGTACTAAAAAGGACAACTATCCAATGTTTTTTTCAAATAACCTCAGTTTGAATGTTCACGTAGCATTTCATCCAAATTTTGCATCACTGAAGTGAGACAGATGTTACAATTTTGTGCAATTAAAGCAGGACACAGCAAGATCGAATTAAAACAATATTATATCATAAGTCTTCCAGCTCTGATAGCACAACAACCTCAAAATTTATACACACATGCTAACATGGGTAGCACCCATGTTTACCTCTTTAAATACAGCCTGCTGCATGTGACATCCCATCTTCTGTGCACACGGGTCACTTCGGGGCCGTGGACTGTTTATACTAGAGTCAGATGGCTTTTGAATTTAAATCATAATGTGAGCAACCACATGAAAAAAATGGGATCTCAGCAAAAAATCTGAATTGAGCATTAAAACCTGCAGTGTGAACATAGCCACTGTGACATTTCCTCTTCAGCTGTCCTGCTCTCCAGACCCTAATTTGTCTAGTTTGATAGAAATTTCTTTCTTAAGCCTTTATTATTCTGTATTATAACATGAACCCAACCTGCTGTTTCTTCAATCAACAAATTTACAACATATGGTTACTCCAGAGTGTTCAAAAAGAAAACAATCACCATTTATTGTGGCCAATTACAGTATGCAACTGATAAAAGTTTATAATGTTTACAACTGCAAAGTACATGATAACTTGTTTATAATGGCAACTGAAAGAACGTGAATTCCTTTAAACTGGTACAATAGATTACACTGACTAAATAAATACAAACTGAAAAAGTTGAATTTGAAATTTAGAGAAATGCTTAAACAAAAACTCCTCATTTTCAAATAAACAGCACTTTAAAATAAAGCAGCATGACACAGACAGATAGCCTCTGACTGCGTCTTAAACTAGATGACCCCTATCAGATAAACTTCAATGGTCCGTCTTTGGAAAACAATCAGCAATGTGCTCCTTCCTGACCTTTAGCGAATCAGCAAGCTCAGTCCAATCACAGAGTATTGACATTATCCACCACACACCATTTATAACGTCGGCTGCCGCTTGCCTCAAATGTCCAGTCGAAATACCAGCACAGTCATGTTGTGTTTTGGTTGAGTTGAGTTTGAAGTGGAAGGGTGGGCTGTGCAGGTGATTCAGATAATTTTGTTGGTCCAAGCTGGGTGATTAAATGTGTTGGTTTCAGATCCAATTCTGCTTTATTTTGCACATATTTACAGGCTTGGATTTATCATACACCCTAACCCAAATATCTCTCACTAATTACAACCCTGTGACAAATCCCAAAGTCCTGTATTCTCAAAGCCATCTTCCACCCGGTATTTAAGAGAAAGGTGGAGATTTGGGTGTCTAACTTGGGGTGCTGAGACCTCTAAAAGCACCTATAGGCCATGACAGTTTTGCCAGATCACCTGTTTCATTTCCATCTGGGGTGATCCATCTCGGTTGCCCCAGCTAGGCTCCATTACCCCCAGACGAGCTGTGAAATGGCTATTATGTGTGTGCAGGCATGTGCAGGGAATGGGCCTCTGTGTTGGCTGTCAGCCTTTACCAGCCAACAATGAGTGTCATATATGGAGCTGAATACCCTGCTCAGACCAGTAATACAAACACATTGAAATGACTGAGCCTTGGTTCCAGTAGAGTCGGACAAGACAAGGCATGAGAATAGCGGTCTGAGACGTTGATGTTTGAATCCTGCTGGGGTCAAGGAGCTGGAGTTGCATCGTTATCATAAAAAGTGATGGCAAACTTTGACTATTGTAAGTTGGAAGTGGTTAAAATGGACCATGGTTTGCTGGGTATTAAACTGAAGGCATTAATACAGTTTCTTATGTTGTCCAGTGTTCTCAGCTTATCCAATACAGGCCAATCCTGTTTTATAAGCTTTCTCTTGACCAAGTGTGGACAAAGATCACACACTGCAGGTTGAAAGAAAGTACTCTCTACACTCCAGCCTTCAGTGTAAGTAAGAGGCTGAACTGTTTCATTCATGGCTGCTATGGGCACTGCAGTCAGACAGTACACTTCAACAGAGTTCCCTCCTGATTGTCAGAGACTTTACTGAAATTGACAGATTCTTGTATTTAAAATTTGTTGTGACAATGAGTATCTTCATTGTCAATAAGCATCATCACTACACCCCCCTTCTCTGCGCATCCACACCAAGTCACAGTTTCAAGGATTACACCAGTAACACGAAGGAGGCGATAAAGAAAGACAAGGGAAACAAGACAAGAAGAGAGCTACTTCCCTTGAGAGCCCTCTCGTTAGTACTGAAACAATGTAGGCGTAATGCTGAGACCGACGGGCATGCTTGACACACCTAAAGTGCTTTGCATTAATTAACCCCATATACACTCTATTAATAACACCTCAATAAGGTCTAGCATGTGGTCAGTGAGTTTGTGTGTAATACCTTGTAGTATACTCCACTTCTTTATCACACAAATAAAACAGATGCCACATTTTAAATTATCACAAAAATAGTAACATAATGGCCAATGATCTTGTCTTTGCTATAATGCACCAAATTAAGCTTGCTGAGTATTCATGACACCAGTAAACGCACTTTTAAAAAGATCATTGCCCATCCGACCCAAGCTGAAGGGTGGAAAAAAGCACACCTGATTGAAAGAGCAAACCAGTACATGATAGCTGTGGAAGTCAAAGCTGTGACTTGTTCTTACAAACAAAATTGTTACTTGTTTTCTAGATTAATAAACTAATATTTGTATTATAAGCTGTTGAAACTAGTTTCCTGTAATTGATTACTTGTCTTATGAATAGTCAAATACGCCAAAATAATCAATTCAGCATACAGTAAATTAGAGCAAAGAAAAAAAAGACAAAAACTAACAAACGATACATCCTGGCAGAAGTGATGCTGCAACAAGGAAATTCTTGCTATGTTTGTTTGAAAAATTAGTCTTGTTATTAACGGTTTACTGGAGATGGTGATTAACATCTGCAGCTTTGCAGATAAGTATAAAGGTGAGAAATCAAACTTTCACTGATTCCACTTTCAATTAAACAATCATTTTATCCCTAAACTGAGCTCTGCAGGATAGACTTTGTGATCAGACAAAACAAAGGAAACTCTTATCTTGGGTTCTCGGTATGAAAGAAAAAAAGACCACTTTCATAGTTTAAGACACATTATGCTAGCCTGTGATCAGCAGCACTGTAATAACCCTTACATTCATTATTTGTGTGTATGTTTGTGTCTGTACATGTGTTTGAGTGGCAGCCTGTGAATGATTGTGTGTTTGTGTGTCATTTAGATTTATAAGCTTCCATGCAGATATCTGCATTCTTGCATAATGTGTGTGAGTTTGTTTGTGTGTGTGTGAGTTTGTGCCTGTGAGCAGTGAGTCTGATGTATCTTTTAGCTGTGGATAGATAAACAGTGGAGACAAACATACGCTGCATCAGTTTAATGACCCATCCCTGTAGAGTCCCTCTACATTCAATTAGCAGGAAGATAATTAATCGGGCCAAGTCTCTGGCTGCTGAGCTGGCTGGTGGACTGGCAGCGGGAAGCCAGGTGGTCTAACAGGAGAGTGAGAGTGTGTATGCATGTGTGTGTGTATATCTTTGTATATGCTATATTGCATAAAGGGGTCAAACTGAAGACATATTAAGTTACAACTCATCTTTCACTGTGTTGCTCTCTGTCTTCAGAGAGAATGATACATAAGTGAACGACATACAAACAGCTAAATGGAGGGGCTTTCTAGATTTAGATTGTGTGTACCAACTGTATGCACATACAAACATCACATTAATACTTTAATTTCACTTCAAGCATCCTTTTTAAAACATGCATGGACCTTTTTTGTCCATTTGTTGTTATTGTTTTGGAATTTCTTTCTCACAGACTCCTGTGACCAGTAAGCCCCTGGTGGTTATATGCTGCCATTACACAAACATGAGTACACTGAGAGCCAGAGCCGATCTCCATCAATCTTCTGCTGACAAAAGGACAAGCCTGCTATAAACACACCACAGGGATTTTACTATGACATCAAACACCTGTATTGTATCCCTGTGTAGTCTGACAGCATCCGACAGTTTCTTGTTTTTAAGTTCAGAACAATATTGGCTTTTTCTGGCAATTGTTTGTATCAAGAAACAGCATAAAGTCTTAAAAGGGCAACGTTCTTTCACTCATTCTGAAATGACAGTTTTAAAGAACAGATAAAATGAAACCAATCAAAGTCCAGTAAAATAATATGACCTTGTATTTGAAAGTAAAGATGAAGTCAGGAAGTAGTTGTGAAATAGTTTTTCACACTGTTGTAATCTGCAGGGGACAGCAAGTGGGAGAGGTTTACTGCAGGAGTGCAGTTCTGGTATTTTGTTGTGCTATTAATCACTCAGGAGAGGATTAAATTGACTTTCAAATATTTTCCTTTGATTGATGAAACTATGTGGCACTGATTGCACAGTTGGCACATACTGTATATAGTTTACACCAAATCATTATGCAAGTGTTTGCTTCACATGCTTTTTCAGACCTAATCATGCCTACAAAGTTTAGAAGTCAAAGCTGCACACACAAGTGAGGAACATAAGCATAATGTTCATCCTTGGCAGTTCATTTGACTCCTCATGATGTGTGGTTGGCTTTTTTTTTTTTTTTTGGGTGATACTAGGCAAGGATATCTTCAGATTGGTACTTCAGATCAGGTGTTAAGAATTAATTACATTTCAACAAATTGTAAATGCTCCTCTTATACGCACACAAACATGAGCTCTCCTCTCTTCAGAACACCGTCTTTCTCTTTCTCATACTCTTCTTCCGTTTACCTCTTTTCTTTCCCAGCTTGTTATGCAGATTCCCAGATTTACCTCCTTCAACATTCATACACACAAACACACACACTAACACACACACACACACACACGCAGAGTTCTGTCTCTGCCTCCCCAGGGGCACCAGGGAAGGGCAAAGCGAAGATGGAAATGAATTCAGCCATGTTGCAAGTGGCAACGCAAATCTGCATCTGTAATTACCCCCAGAAACACACAAGGAGCTTTCTTTCTCTCTCCTCCTCGTGCCTTCTGCCCTCCCTCTCCCTTTCTTCTCTCTTCCCGATCTCCTTCTACTCTCCAAGACTCCATCTCCTTCCTTTTTCTCTCCATATCTCTGAACTCCCCCCTTTTCCTCCTCCATGTCTATCTCACACTCTTTCCGTCTCAAAGGCTTCTTAAGTGATGCTTGGTGGGCCAATTAAGGTGAGTAGGCGTATAGGCCTCTATATATGTGTGTGTGTGTTCATGCATGCCTGAGTATATTTATTAATTCACAAAATACCTTTCGTGGTCTTGCTTATGTCCACGCGGTCTGTCTTTCCACACATGTGCATGCACACGTGTCAGCATCTGTTTACATATGGTGTTGTGTCTTTGTGTCTGGGTCGGGGACATAGTCACAAGTTTCTAAGAGTCCCCTCAGGCCAAACATGGCTTTGCTCTGTGTCTCTCAAAGCAGGACAATGTTCCAAATAATACATAAACCCACAAGCAATACCTCAGATTCAAAACAGAAAATCACACATTATGTACACATCCTGTTATTATGAAAAACATATAGCTAAGCTTTCGGCTACAGCTGCCAGCAAAAATGTCTTATTGGAAAGTTAACAAAATTTCCTCTAAAAGATTTATTTTTCCCTTTTTCTTTTACCCTAAGTAACTTTGCTAAGATGAAATCTTTTTTTAAAAACAAAATGCAAAGGAAATAAATGCAAGCAAAAGAAAAACAAATAAGTAAAAAAAAAAGATTATTATTATTTTCTCCAATTAATGCTAGAATTATGGCCTCAGTTGTATGCCTCTGACAACCAGTCAAGCTGCAGTTAGCATTAACACCCCTTCATTATATGAGCAAATGTGAAATATAATGACTAACTCTCTTTCTGGTCCTTAGTAATGTTGAATTGTGTCCCGATGAAATATACTTAGAGATCATTATGATGTAAAAGTGACGTTAACTCTCTGGCTTTATCAATTAGTCTTGCGTGACAATTTGGCATACAAGTTCTCATCAGTTCTTCCTTGAGTCCATGTGGAAATAAGAGCCAATTTTGAAGCAAGCCCCTCAAACTGCTCTTCAAATATTGTGTTCACGCTATTCATGAAAAACGGGAAACATAATGCCTGCAGCCATGACTGACGTCTGCATGAGAGCGCGATAATGTAGATCTTGCCATCCTAAATTTATACACTATGAAATTAAAAGCTACTCAACAGCTCGAGCTGCACAAAGAGGCAGCTTCAAAAATTTATATTTTGGATATTCACAAAGGCTAAAATTGCAGGTTTGCAGCAAGTTCACTGTTTTAAAAAAGCATAGAAACCTTTTCAAATACATGAATTTTGACTTTGCTCTGGATTATATGGTTGACCGTAGTGCTCTTCAGAAAAGGTGAAGAGGGCCAGAAAATACACCAAGGTCCTCTGAAAGGAGCAGGGTAGGTGAGGGTGAAGGGTGGAGGTGAGTCAGAAGAGGAAATGAAGGCTGGAGGGGTGGATGGATGCAAGAGAGGGGCACGCACTGCATCTAAGTGGCAGAACTCTGCGGCAAAGAAGCCAATTAGAGGAAAGGCAGGACACAGAGAGGCTGAGTATACAAACCCCTCTGTGACTGGGCCAGTCCAGGTGTTCTGTATGTGTCTCGGTGTATGTACATGTATGTATCTTATTAATTCATGCTCAGTTAATGGTGTGCAAACATACTAAATGCAATGTTATGCATCTTAGTTTTTTTAAAACTGATTTCCACTTGAGCATCTTGTTCTGGAAAGCTACATTCGGCAATTTCTTATTTGCTGTAAAGGATAAAATATTGACTGTTAAATCACACAAACTGAAAGTGTATTTCTGAACTGGAGTCTGAGGTAAGCCTTCATAATTACATGTGACATTAATTTATATTGAAAAACCGAGACATAAAAAAAAAACTGACCCTTTCATCCTCTTTATATTTCTATTCAAGCAAATTATTTTACTTATAACTCTTAATGAATATTTAACCTGCAATTAGTTATCATTACTAACATTACTAATGGTACAGAGTGATAATTACTATTTTAGTGTGAAGTGAAATCGTAGACACAGAGACAGAGTAAAGGCTTATATACTTATTTTATAAAAGTTTTTTTATGGTGTTCTATGTTGTTTGAGATGAAAACATAACTTCAACATTTGGCAAATAAAAAAAAAATTAACAGATTTTTCTATTGGATGTCAGCAGAATTATATCAAGAGCTATTTACTGCATATCAAAATGAATAAAAGCTGGATATACTTGACCAAATTGTTACCTGAGTTGGCCAAAGAGCAGTAATTAAATCAAAACAGAGACACGCATCAATAATTTGAATTAAAAAACAACCCCCTGCGACTGTTCACACAGCTTATAGAGTGCCAATGGTGAGTGCAAATGAGCCTGTGTGTGTCAGTGAGTGTGTGTACGTGAGCATTGCTGAGGTTGTGTGATATGAAAAAAAGAAGAAGGGAGCTCTGAATAATGCATGAGTCTTTTGGTCAATGCATTGTGATTTGCTTTAAGGAGGCCTTCTCTCAGCCATTATAAGATTAAACCCAACCTTGGTTTGTTTAGAGTGGCCAGGACATGCAAGAGACCTGTCAACACTGCAGGAACTTGGACCTCACAAACACAACAGCGCACACACAAACACACACATACATAAAAAGCCATACATGCCAACATAGATATATAGCAAGCACAAACACGGAAGGATGCTATAAGTAAATATAGTTATGTATTTGTCTGATACACTAGCCAAAAAACTGTGCTGATAGGGTCACAATTATGTAAGGTAAGGATGATGAGAATGAAAACTGGACTACAATAAGTAAAGATGAATAAAATAAAAACAATAGAAGAAAATGAATGCATGAGTGAAGATAATGAGCCATTTCCAAGGAATGTGGGTAAATTTCAGTCGCTCAGTGTTTCAGTTGCTGTCCAGCTGATGCACCAGATGCCACACATGCTTCAATCATCCTTTATTGAGCGCACAGTCTCTCAATCAGTTCAGTTGTTGCTCTCAATCAATAATCAATCTCCTTGAGGAATAGCGGGCTGCTACTGTTCTGGGTGTTGCCAATATGCCTTCATGTTATGATAGGCTGATGTCAAATCCAAGATGGTCAGGATGAAAGCCTGCCCCTAGCCCATTAAAAATCATGACCTTGGAGCCTGAATAAGCAGGGAATGAATAAAGGGCTGGTGGGCTCAATAATGAGCCACATGTTTTTCTTTTTTTCCCCTGAAATGTACAATGAGGATGCTTATTTACTTTAATGGAAATGAAGTCTTGATTTTCATTATACACCTTACTTACATCAATTCCTCTCTTTACAGAATTAGTATACTGTAGGTTTTAACCACCTAATTATGCTACATTAACAACAGTTAAAACTGTAACAGTAACAACCATTTTATGAGTTCAAATTCAAATAAAATAAACACATTACAAATAAAATTCAGTTTGACCAACATCACACCTACTCACATGTAGGCTACACAGGAACTTACTCATTTGACAGCCGTCTGTATAAAACGAAAAGGTAATGATAGCAAAAGAAAAAGGTAGAGTGAAAGAACAGCATGTACAATTAAGCCAGACATTTTAAACTCCTTTCCTCTTGCTCTTTTCTTGCCGACTTGTTTCGTTAAAATGCCCCCCACCCCCACAGGACGTCCGCTACATGAGGTGAGCGAGGGAAAGACAGAAAAAGAGTGAGAGAAAAGTGTGAGTGAAAACAAAAGAATAAAAGAGGAAATGGAGGGAAACCTAGTTAGACGAGCTGATTCAGAGCCAAAAGAGAATTTTAAAGAGCTTCTGGATGAGATACAGCAAAAAAGATTTGTACCGTTAGCAAACTTTAGAAAGTTGTGCTCCAAATTTGTACAGTGAAGCATTTTGTTAGAACACTTGAATTGACGGTCACCATTGTTTTGCAAAGCTAAAGGCTATCATCCCACTCAACAAGACAGCTTAGATAGATTTCAATCAGCAAAACCATTTTCATTCCAAAACAATCTTCCTTAAATTTCCCAGCAACATAAACTACATATACTGCATGTATACATGAGAGCAAAGAAAATCAATAATACCATCAGCAAAACACTCATATCTAAATCATTTTACCCAATTTTGAGGAAAAACTGCAGGTAAAAGACTAACATTGTATTTCTTTTGCAAAATGAAAACCATTATTTTTAAAGAGTTGTCTTGAAGAATTTACAGCTCCACAAAAGCTAGTGTTTTGCCGTTATCTGTCTGGAATTGAATATATCAGATAATCAGCAATCCCCTCAACTCTACATAAAATGGGTGAGTCATGAGTGATTTATAAGCAGTAATACAACATTTTATAAAATGTTCTAGAAATATAAGGAATAATTAATTAACCTGATTGGGGTTTTTCTGATTAATTAATAAACAAGAAGCTTCTTTACAAGACAGTGTGTACAGTATCACAATAAACAAGAGAAAACCAGGGGGGTAACAAACTGGCTGACAATATAGCTCAAGTACAACTCATCAGTGGCTTGCTCCTTTAATCTGTCCACATATACAGCAACGTTTGCTGCGGCCCAGCAGACAAAGTTAAATATTCACGATACAAGGCAAGCCACTCAGTGTTCGAACAAAGTGCTCTGCCAAGTTAAGCCACATGCAGTATGTGGAGGTGCTGTGATGGGAGAAAGTGTGGCAGGCAGAAAGAGGGAGGGTACTTTATTATTCACACAAGGCATAATAAACCAGGCACGCTCGGTTAGCAACACTTAAACTCCCTGCGCTGTAGCGGTTAGCCAGTAATGCGACAGTGGTGATTTGGACATGTCCTATTAATAGTGCAGGGGAGGTTTCCATGCATGCTAATGATGGCGTATATTAGCTATTAATAGAATCACATAAGGGGTCTGGGGATGAGACATTTCTATGTGGTGTAGAGAATGTGGGTTTTCTCAGTGTGTGTGTGTGTGTGTGTGTGTGTGTGTGTGTGTGTGTGTGTGTGTGTGTGTGTGTGTGTGTGTGTGT
>JAPMNP010698681.1:0-12746 GCA_029874935.1 Atherina boyeri | reverse complement strand
GCTTCATACAGGCATGCTGTGTGTGCTTGATTGGCCGGCTCAAAATCCAGGTCTGTCTCTTCTTGAAAAAAATTGGACCATCAAGGAGAGGAAAATCAGACAATGACTGCTAAACATCTGAAATCTTGTTTTCAGAAAAGATGGACATAGACTTCTCCAGCAAAATGTCCACTACTTTGTAATGATTAAATGTGCAATTAATAAAATGAATTGAACATAACACTGAACATGCTTTAGTCCCAACTTTACCTTTGGGGTGTTGCTGACAGTCATTTCTCCATTTGTCCAGTTTTTTTCTAAATACAATGAAGTTGGTATGTGAAGACACTGACAATCTTTTATTTGGGCTTGTGTCTGTTAAATAAAAGTTGAAACTAATAAAAAATGCAGAGAATTAAGTTTTTGTTGCACTTTGAAAAGTTTATAACTGTCAGGAATCATGTGTTTTGTCTTTTATTTTTTGTCTACATTTTTTGCTTCCCATGACTTCCTGCTGGGCGGGATGGTGATGGGTGATTCGACTCACCTGCTGCAAATCATTCTGTCGGTCTACTTCAGCTCCAGTCAGCAGTCTGCTCATCGCCAGATCGTTGTCTTACCAAGCGGTACAACACTGGCTAGCATATTTACGATCACGCTGAGTTCTCTTTTTGTAACTAATGACTATTTTTTGTGATTCCCTCTCTCCCAGAAGAAGCCAGATTTATTGTGCCATTACCGGCGTGTTCCTGCTGCACTGCCACCCCCCTCCCTCTGTTACTGATCACCTCCGGATTCTCAACTTTCCAATAATCATTGTTAATTTCTTGAACTGCTATTTGCTTCTTCCTGGGTCCGGCCTGTCTTCCCGCTAGCCCTAGCAATAACTTTGTGAAATGCAGTTTGTACATCACTCTGGCCTTTCTCTTTATCTCTGTTACTTTCTCTTTCCTGCATATAAACTAATGAACAAAGTTTTGTATGAGTCATCACCAATTACCATATGCTCTGCTGCTTAGATAACACAAATGCAAACATACACATCTGTATGGCTACCTTTGTGAGGCCTTTCACTAACAGAATATTTTCTTGTTCAATCCCCAGATCCTAATCATTTAGTTCCCTTCCCCAGCCTCCTAAAACTATTCCTGAGCCCACAAACAAATAGAAAAGTGATCCACAGCCAAAATCTCATAAATTTTTCAAAATAAATTAATTTGGATGCTCTAAGGCTCAAACCTCTCATTAAACAATCTGTATGCACAAACATGTGCATATGAACAAAGACCAATATCTAATCTAAATTTAGATTAAAGCCAACATATATGTTTGAAATTACCAACAAATACAGACACAACCAGATACACACGCATAGGGCAATTCAAAAGCAGAAGGCGGATGATGTTTTCTTATCTTTGTGTGTTACCGAGGGAACAGATGAGAATTCTTAACTTCGCTGAAGGCAGGAAACATTTTTAGGCATCAGATGGATGATGTCGCACCCTGTTAACATTAAGCAAGTAAACTAAAATTAGCCCGTCCTGTTTAGACTGTTTTTATTCCCTTTGTTGATTCAATGAAGGATTTCAATCTGAATATAGAAATAAATAGCTTTTTCTTGATAGCATTTGATCTGATAGGACCATCCTGTTGCTGAGGAACTTTGGGATACAACGTTGACCTTGCTTCTGGTCCTCTATCAGCTTAACAGTCATCTCTCTGATGACTTAACCATGTATATCAAAAACAAGTCTTGTTTCTGTGAAAACTGTGTTAGAGTAAGACTCTATGAGGAAAATAGGACGTGGGGAACAGAACATCCTCATGTCAAGGTTTAGTTGCAAAGAACATCACTTAGCCTGCTCTGTCAAGACAGATGGCTGAGAGATGAAAACAAATGAATACAAATCTCAAAATGATACACTTTGACCACTAAAATAAATCCGGAAAAGTGCCTTATCTGTGTTAATCCTCAGTCCTCTGATGGGTGGTGTGGTCAAATCTCAGCTTTCTCTGGGTTACTGTGACCACCTAGAACAAGGCATTTACATGTCCTCTACCACTCTACAACATTATCTGGGGATTTTTGCAGCCCTGAGCAAATGTGTTACGAACAGCCAGCTCACGCCGTCACACCTCCCCGGCTGTGTCACACACTCCAGCTAGCTGAGAAACTGGGGGTGTTTTGGAGAGACTCCGGCTTTCAATATTTCAAGACACCTATGTGCATAAAAGACTGTTCCATTTTTATCAGCTGATGGAATGAATGTAATATACCTTTAATGACAACTAAAGCCTTACATACGCTGTGAGTTGAAAGAACAAACTGATGTAATTTTGTTGTCACTTCTACATTTCCGCAGATGTGAAGCTGAACCATTGATTGTATAATATACGGTCTATGACGTCTCCCGTAGGTTTATGAAGAGCTGAATTGAAGCTCAAGGGGAGGTTCCCACTGTTGCCATCTTGGCAGCATCACACATCTCGTCACTTGCGGGAAATACAAAAATGGGCAAAGAGATGGAGCTGAGAGGGGGGCTGTGAGTGGACAGGTGGATGATTGCTAGCTGCCTGTAGCGAGCAAACCCAGAGCTAACGGGAGCTAACAGATGTAAGCAAGCTACAGTGTAAAGCTAAGGCGCAAATGTTAGCCGGCCAAAAACCACGGTTGTGCTTCTTTGCTCCCCTCTGCCTCCTTTTGCTGCCAGATTTATTCAAAAGCAAGCCACTAGATTAAAACAACAACAGAAAACAATTATAAGAGTATTAATTGGCCAACACTAGTCCATGGTCACAGTAGGCTATGCTTGACACAGTCTAATGTAGCCTACCTAATCTAGATGGTAAACCTACCTTACATTGATACAATCTATTTACAGATACTTAAAACACCCAAACAAACAAACAAAAAAATAGACAGGACTTCACAGTCAGGGTTTGAATTACAAAGGGACATTTAGTGGTGCTTTATTTGTGGACAGTCTGCATGACTTGAAACACTCCGATACTACTGTACAGTATGCAGCTGATTGAAACATCATAAAAATCATGCAAGAATCTCAGTAGCTTAATTGGAGCAAACAAAAAGCAACAGAGCAGATGCATGTAGCCTAAAATTTTCTGCCTTTCCTCAGGCCTTAAAGACCTGTGGTTTGCAGCCTCCTCTGTTTATCACTACACTTTTCTGTTGCTTTGCTGTTTGACGTCATTATCCCTTGATTTTATTAATGTTAAATTTTTTACCCATGGATTGCAACAAAATTTGGAAATTGAGAAAGGGTTGGAAAGTGTTTTTGGTAACCACAAAAAGCAAGCAAATTAAGTGGTCACCTCTGGGGTGCCTCAGAGCACACCGCAAACAAAGAATTCTCTTGTCAATATGCTGGAACAACAGCTCGTACATTGAGTTTGTCTTGTTGAAATGGAAAGGATCATCTGCATCTTTGTTCAGAGACACACTTGTATCAATAAAAATCGGAAAATACACCAATGTTAAATAGGTTTAGGGTAAGTCTTGTTTATTATTATTCCTTAAGTCAGTAGCAGCCACAGTGGGCTGGAATGTAAAACAGCTTTTATTAAGGTTTTCCACTCTAACAAACTTGCTACCGTGTTCTTCAGTAACACACCACAAATTAGATATGGGCAGATCAATATTCTGGAGTCGATACTACAATCGTAATATCGGATTTGGTACTTTTTTGAATATCAAGATACCACTGTGCTAATACGAAATATGCAGTCTTTTGTCACTTCTGAGAGTTTTAGGCAATAGAATTACATGCAAAATCAGCCACAGTGTATTCCCTCCACGTCTTCTGTATCACGATTAAAGGTTGTACAGAGGATTTTTCAGGTCTGCGACGGTTAGACTAATTTTCGTATGATACATGCGCATGAGACCGCCTCCTCCCCCGCCTATCCTCCTTTGAAACGCCTCCCCCTACTACGCCAAACCTAGAGAGGTTGATTGACGTGCCAACGACCAATATTAAATGGCTAGTGGTCGTTTTCTATTGGCTAGTGTTTGTTGGGGTCCACCACGTCCAAACTTTATACTTCTTTTTACTTTTTTTTTGTTTTTCATAAGTACGGGGCTGCTACATATCTCTCTAGTAGGTTTTAACAAAGATTACAATTTTGTTAAAGATGAAAAATCCTCTGTACCACCTTTAAGGTAGCCTATTAGATGTCATGATGTCCTGATGATGCTGCTTATGGTAATGATGATGGAGTTGTGTTTTAATGCTTGACTGCTTTCATGGAGGTTCTTGCACATCATGTTTTATCATATTGATTATATATTGTGTTTTTTATATTCAATTTAAAACGTTTAAATGATTTTACATTAATCTGTAGTTCAATTATTTTATCCTTTTTGCAATATTTATATAGATGAGTTTAATTCATATTTCAATATGCCCTTGAAAAAAAAATTGATACAATCATGTGATTTCCCATATGGGGCAAAAAGTATCTTCTTGATATTGGTATCGTATCGGTGTTGATAAAAAAAGTACCATGAACTAATGCTATACCTTGACAGGAAAAATTTGGTGCTACCACAATTGAGTGATATGGGTGGCTATGTGATGCAAAGAAAAATAGATTTTTTTTTTTAAATTAACCAGTACAAAAGTATTTTCTGCATGTTAAGCAGATACACTAAAAAACACATTACATTATCACTGTCTTGTGTTAATTTCAGCAGCTGGATCAAATGGAGGTAGAAAAGACAGTGTGGTTTCATTAAATGTATTTTTCTATATTTTTGTGAAAGACAGAAATAACAGTGCATGTGTTGTATGCTATCCCCTTGTGTTTTTGCCCATAACAGAATTGATGTGGATTTTTTATTGTCGTAATTGGCTAATAATCAGATTAATTACTGTGACACATCTGGAGGGCAATTTGAATGGTTTCCAGATTAGCCTGGTAGAGTTGCTGCCAGCAGGGTGTACTGCATTAGCCCAGCTGTCACAGATAATAGCAATGCATCATGGTTTGGGATGAGCAATGCTGAATTAGTAATGGAAATGAGTCATCTACTCAGAAACATATTGGCTTCTACAGCAATGAATGCTCAGCTATTCTATGTTTTTCAGTTGATGTAAAAAAACAAACAGTGCTTGTTATTTATATTTATGAAAAATTCAGAAAGAGTCTATGTTTGCAAGCTGTAGATAAGTCTTCTCTCTCAGCCTCACCTTAATAAAGAATGCTGACAGGTGCTATAGCGTGTTGGCCACAGATATGTTGTCATATGCTATAATGACTCCGCTTCTAGTCGTTTCCTATCCCAGCGCAGCATATCCTTTGTAATTAAACAGAAAACTGAAAAAACCTCGTGGCGATTGTCATAGCGTGTGTTCATGTGTCTGTCTGTGGGTTTCTGCACTTGCCATGAAGCAGCAATGGGGGTGCCAGCCTAGTTGCCATAGCAGCCTGAGATGTGCTCTGGACCCCTGCCTGTGGAGTAAACTCACTAGCACACACATGCAAATGCAAGCTGAGCTTTTAAAAACAATAATAACACCCAGCAGCAAGCAATTAAAGAAAACCAAAAAATATTTAAAAAATCAAAATGAGTAAATGAAGCCATAACTGTGGGATTAATCTAATAGGTTCCTGCCCTGCCACAGAGACAACAGACAGATCAAGAAAGATTAGCACAGTTTATGTGATGCACTTGACCTAGATGTGCCCAGGCGCTGCTGATGGGGGAGAAAAGGAATGTAGTACTTTGTATAAATATATTATAGGAATGCATTTTGTTCTAAACATAGTCAACAAGGACCCCCTATTCCCATACCATCTTCGTGCCTTCTTATATGCCAGAAGTATCAAGAGGAGTTCATCTGAAAAGCTGAACTTGCAGGCTGCAGGAAAGAAATGTAAGATGAACAGGCTGGCAGGCTTGGAGACTTCTGTCATTGCTTTTCATTGGGAGCAGAAGTACAGAGGAGATCAAGATGTAGTCAAGGACATCTGTTTTATACAAATAACGCATTCAGATTAATAACAGCCTAAAGTTACCTCTGAACTTTCAGCTTTGACTTAAAAGCTTTGAGTGTTCAAACTTTGAAAGAGCTCATTACACTGCATTTGTTTTATGTGCCATACTCTTATCTCACACAGCATTGGGTGCTTTACCGCAGAGTATGCCTGACCTTTTCACAATGACTTTAAAGACAAAGATGTGTCATATTCCCGCTGCCTCTTCATGCATCTTGAGCCAATCAGAAAGGCAGATTACGTAAAACATTAACATTGCGATAGCCTACATGCAACCAAGTAAAATCAGAAATCTTGATATAAGTAGCCTCTTATTGGGTATTTCTGCTATAGCTGAAGATGTTGTTTAGTCACTTTTCAAGTGACACAGACAATAGCTCCAGTCACTTATGGGACTCACAATATGTGCAGGTAATAAGAACAAAATCATTAACTTTCTGGACTTATTCCTTTCTCACACACACTTCTGTTCTAAAGATTTCGTACATGTGAAAGGTCTGCTAAGTATGATCTCATGCATGCTGCTTCTGCTGCTGTTTCCACCATCATCCTGCTAACGCTGCACGGCTGTTCGGCCCAAAGTCAACATCAAGACAAGTTACTCTCACCCACATGAGTTTCTTGAAATGCCTTGTTTTTAGTTCAGGCTTTTCTGCTTTGATTATCTACATCACCCGGAAACACATTTGCCTAATCCCTGCTTAGTGGCTAGTTTAGCTCAGCTCAAATAGAGACTAGCCAAATCCTACCCTCTCCACACTCACAAACTCATAGATATTGAGATTCCTTCCTGCTGAGTGCACAGGGGTTTAGGGTTGTCCCAGTGTCATAACATCAAATGTGCAAGTGTGCTGATGGGGACTTTTTGACATTATGCTCCCCTTTTTGCACACCTCTCAATGAGAATGCCAACAGCAATTAGCAAAGTTTGTGATGTAAACCCGTGGTTGTCATGCCTCTGAAAAAAGTGCACAAATCATGAAAGGATGTTGTAGAGAAGAAATGAGCCCTATAGAAGTTTATCTGTAACTGACACCATCCTGCTATAGTATTTTGTATATGTGTATGTTCATGCACAGAATTTATTATGTTTGTGGTCTTCTTGCCTTTTGCTAAAAAAAGACTTAAAGGAAAAGTACACTTTTTAAACCTGGACCTTATTTATAGCATGAAATACATTCATAAACTCACCCGGACAATTTTAGTGTTGTTTGAAGTTTATTGGGAGATATTTAGATTCATTGCGCTGATGTTGTCGGGGCAACGGCATAATCAGAGGCACTTTCTAATGTAGTGTCTACATCGTAACCGGTTTGTGTCTCTATATCTATGGTTTTGGATGACAACAAAGCCGCTCTGAAGGCACAGAGGGATAGTACAGCAGGTAATAACTAAACACTGGTGAAATGAAGGCATTTTGTGGCAGATAATGTCTTATTGGAGGCTGAAATGACGTTGCCCAGACCAGCATTGAATGGATATGTACGCCAGCGTGATGGATCTAAATATCTCCCAATAGATTTGAGGTAACTTCAAAACTGTCCGGGTGAGTTTATGAACGTATTTTATGCTATAAACAAAGTCTAGGTAAAAAACAAACCCCATACTTTTCATTTAATGCATAAAAATCACAAACCAGGAGTAACAGAAACAAAGTGTAAACACCAATAGCAGCAAATGCTAGATACATACCAGAGGTATAGCTTTCATATAAAATTTTTATCATACAGCAAAGTGCTGTACCCAAGAAACATGTGCTGTTCCATCAGTGAGTTCTGTTCCCATCTCTATACCATTTCAAGCCTCTGTGATTTCATACATTGAAGCCCTACAGTTGTGACATCAATTTTACAGTGTCACAGTAATCTGTGGATTAGGTCCTGTCAACACCTCCTTTCTTTTTATGAGTAATTGTGGCCAACTCAACACTAGGGAGACATGGAATGTGGTTGCCATCATGTAAAAGCACAAACCGAGACATAGGATTTGGACATCTGTGCAGGGAACAGAGGAAAGGAGAACATACTGTTGTACCTGTATAGTTCTTGAGCATTTATTATGAACCTGGACCATTTTGTGCTGTGGAACAATTTAAGCATTTTGCATTCTGCCATGAGACACCAATCAAAGAGTGGATCTTACAGGATAAAGGCAGCTAAAAGAAGCTAATGCAGTATATTTTGCACATCATGTAATAATAATAATGTCATGCATTCAAATTCACCATGTGGCCTTCTCCAAAAAGGATACCAAATACTGCGACAAATTCCAAATCCGGACTTCCTTTAGCTGCATCCTGATCCCCAGAGTGAATTCTGATAAACATGTGTGTTTGCTGTTCTCTCTTAGTGTGAAGGCGCCTTAACAGAGAGCCTGCATTACAAACAGGGATCAAAGACTATTTATCACGAGGGCCTAAGAAACGACGTTACTGACTTTCATTTGGGGAATTGAGGAATCTGTCATGATTATAGCTTCTGGCAGAAAAAAGACATCATGACCTTTGCTGTATTTTGAATTTAGTTTTTGGGAAGAGTAGATTACTGATTTCATAATCAAATTATTTTTAGTTGTGCATAGAGTATACTTGGACGTGTGCATGCATGATGGTAAATATGTATAATAAAGTGTGGCAGATGCTGAGTTGACTGAAAACATTAACCATAAGTGTTGAAATTTTGCATCAGCATTTGAATATGTGGGACGAAAACTAACCGTTATGGCCGGAAACACTTCTATTAGTGATTTGTATAAAAACCCAATGCCTCCTCAGCATTACTGATTAGACAGACACACACATCCAGTGCAAGCACCAGGTGAGTCACCAGTGGGCTTTGCATCTGTTTTATGTTATGTTCCAAATTCAGCCACTGCCTTTCTATTTCTCCACCCACCAGTTTATTTTCTCTCTTGTGGTTTCCCATTTCATTCCTTCCTATGTCCACAATGCTGTCACCACCTTCTGCATCCCATCTCATCTCTTCCTTTGCATCTTAATTATTTCCTTTTCTCATACCACTAACCCCCTGACTGTTCTCTGTTCATGCCTTCTACCATATTTTCTTCCTGCTTCTGTCCTCTCCCTCTACTGTACGGCTCTGATCCCCCTCCTTCTCCCCCAGTGGCATCCCCCTTTCTCTCTGTACTCCCCGTCTCTCTCGTTTGTGTGGACGACTGTGTTAATATTTCACATGTTGTTCAGCGAACGTGGCTGAAACACGCAGGTGGTGAGGGCTGCTAATAAGAGAAAACCCTTCAGTCTGTTATGCTGAGAAATGAGAGAAAGAAAGAACTCTGTCAGAGAACTGCTGTTGCTCATGTTAGATCTGCCTCCTGTGTCTGTACTGACAAATGAGATACTGTAATTGATATCGTCTTACCTAAATTCATTTACTGAAACCATTTACTGGAGCCAAGATTCACAGACATTTCCCAAAAATCTTTTGATGGATTTTTTTTCTTTTTCTTTCCACTTGATTGAAAATGCATGAAAAGATGTGAGATGGAGATAAGAATGTGGACATGTTTTAGGTCAATTCTTAATGCAAATATTGAAAAAGTAAGATGGCTTACAATCTGTAACCAGCCTGGTAGAATGACAAGAATTCATGGTTAATGCAATTTCTAAAAAGCTTTGTTAATGTTACTACTTTAGTGTGCCACTTTGTACATTTGTATCTTAGTTTGTCTTGTTTTCTCAGATTATTTATTTTACATTCTTGCATTTATTGATGACACTGGCGATAAAGACAGGAATATATCATATTATGGCATATGGGAAAGGTTTGGGACTTAACCCCTATCTTTTGCAAACAGTCAAATTGGGTGAATTAGGTGGATTTGCATTCTTGCCGGGATTAATGGGTTTACATCAATGTCAAGTAGGTGCAGTCATTAAGAAGGACCTGCAACCAATTGCCAACCTATCTGTCCAGAAATAATCTGGGCCAATTAAAAAAGTATCTGCTCATCAGATGCATTGAATATCTTGATGCATCTTGTTAGTTTAAGGAGAAATTATCATGCTTTTAGTGATTTTTCTTTGGCCTGTTTTCTAACCTTTTTTTTTATACATGTGAAGAGTCTGCACAGTTAATTGGTAACCAAAGGAACAAAAGTGGCAACAGAGGCAAACAGTGTGAATAAAGTAAGCAGTTTTCTTCTTTTTTTCTGTTTATTTCTGGAGTCATTGTATGTCATTTAATTAAATAAAATGACATTCCAATCATACCTCTTTACCCAACGATTTAGCAACATTTTTACATAGTATGCATTTATTTCTTGGGCATTTAAATATCAAACAGAGCACAGAAAAAAAATTGGCTGGATTTGATTTTTAAATGCAAGGAATTAATGAAAAGTGAAAGAAAAAAAAACAAAAAAAGAAAAAAAAGAAGAGATTCTAGGAAAATGAAGATCTTGTAGAGGTTTGTGGACGGTCCTGTCCGTGGTTATGCAGGGAGCTAGCATATGTGGACTGACAGTGTGGGTCACGTAGTAATCTGCTTTTGTGTGCATGCATGTGCAAGTTGTGCCTTTAATTTGTGTCTGTGGTGTCCGGGTGGGACCATTTGATTCTAAAGAGTCAGCAAACTGACAGCTTTTTTCACTACATACACCTTTGTATCCACATTTCTTTAACACATGCAGTGCACAGGGCGCTGCAGCCAAGACACACCGACACATCTCCCAGCTGTTGCAAGAAGATGTTTGGTCTCTATTCTCATTAATAAACTACAGTTCCTACATGAATGAGCTAATCTGTGTATATGTGTGTGTCAGAGAATGAGAGCGTTAAATGTGAGTGTGTACTTGTGCCTGTTTAAATCTATGCTTGTGTGTTTGACTGTCTTTGTGTCCTCATGCATTTATGGACTTTTCAAACACACAAATTCACATGTCCACACATGTGGAAAGGAGTTTGCGTGACAGTGTGCGTGGAAGTCATGTGTTGGCTTTTAAAATGCCCCTTTATTTCCTGCCGTTGCGTGCAACATCAGTTAAACCAACCAATCAAGAGGAAGCAGCCCACATCTTCCTTAACGAGGCAGTTAAATTAGTTTCACTGAAAGGAATGACCTCGGGGCACCGACACCCCCTCCTTTTCATGCTCTTCTGGCTTTCTCCTCTCTCCCTTTTTAATTGTTGTTCCGTCTTTGTTCAATATCTTCCTATCTGTGATCCCTTGAGTTTTGTCTCTCTTTCCTTCATCCTTTTTGGCCGCCATATTCATTGTTGTTTTACCACCATAACTGTAGGCTATTTATTTATTCTTGTCCACCCCACATAGGCATGTTCTTCTACTTTCCACATTAGTGTTAATTGTGCTCATCAGTCATGTACTGTGTTACTGGGCTGTAATAAATACAAACAGTCCTCCATGTGCTGGTGTGAGTTCAGGCACACAACTGTGTACAGGGCGCTCACATTGTGGCTGTGCTCAATACACTTGACTGCAGTTAAGTGACAAAAAATAGACATGATGGGTAAGAAATGTTTTGGGTTGTGTTTATGCACGCAATGTGTGATTGAAATGTCAGTGGTTCTGTCAAATGTGAGGAGAATAGATAACTGGAAAATGTGGCATTTTCAATGTAGATGCGTTCCTCAGGCCACGCTCCAGAAGAAGTACTGTCTTACTATTGTTCACCATATTCAGTGTACCAATGGAATTTAAGAGCTGAAAGATGCCAAGTTTCAAAGTTTCTTTCATTTTATTTTGTCTCTTCTCATCACTTTATAGTTGGTGACAAGCTATTACAGTTATCACTGTTTATGGAGCACTACTGTTGATTTGCCGGAGGTGGACGAGTTGTTTTTAACCATCCAAAACTAATCATGTCACACATTAAAATGGTAGCTGGCTCAAAAAGTGGCAGCAGCCGCTGGCAGTGATGCTTTCGGATGCAGACTTGCCAGAGCAGCAGCCACCTTTTGTGACCAGTGCCAAAGCCTTGGAGCTACATCATTTTTTATCTTTTTTAATTGACCGCATTGTTAACTAATCACACTGGTTCAGATCAAAAACCGATTTCTACATCCTCATTCATACTGACCAGTGCATTTCCAGCATCAATGGGAGCTGTGGATTGAATCCATGAAATTATACATTTCTTTGCATTACCAGTTCTCATTTTTTAAAAGAATATGTATTAAAGACAGATTATCAGCCCAGCTCATTAATTTAACATTATTAATTTCCATTTAGGGTTATGAAAATGCCATGATCGAACGTTACATAAAAGGCTGCTGCAATTTGTGACTCTTTTCTAACCACACATATTTGATTTCCACCTATGCAAGTGCATTAACTCAACAGGCAGCACATTAGCAGACTTCTACAGTATAATGTTCGGTGCACCCTGCTTATGCTGAACAATTTCTTTTAAGCCTCTGCTTAAAAAAAGTTTTTTAGTGTGGGTTGTGTAGGATAGATGTAAAAAAAATGGGTGACAAATTAAAGGAGAAAATGCTGTTAGAGGCTTCAAAGCTGCCTGCTGCAGTTTGTAGAAGTCACAGAAACCCTCCTAAAATGAAAAACTACCATTCCTCAAAAAGATGCTCCTTGATAATGATGTTGCCTCTCCCACAGGTCTTCAGCTGGGTTTATCTGGTTATTACGATGGTTATAATTGTCATTCTCTGAATCAGAATCAGAATGAGAATCAGAATGAGAATCAGAATCAGTTTTATTGCCAAGTAATTTGCATTACAAGGAATTTGTCGTGATTTGAAGGTGCTTACATGGA
>JAPMNP010698666.1:0-12600 GCA_029874935.1 Atherina boyeri | reverse complement strand
CACACACACACACACACACACACACACACACACACACACACACACACACACACACACACACACACACACTCCTCTTATCATTCTCACTGGGACAGTGTGTGCTGTGCTCAGCCGGATCTCAGTGTGAGTCTCCATGTGTGAGTTTCTTTTTTCTTCATCCTTTTTTTTTTTCCCCCAGGCAGCCATTTCTGCTCGGCCTTACCATCTGTTTTCCATGCTGTGGGACACGGCGCTCCCTTTGGCTGCAGGCATTCTTACATGGTGGCAACAAATTGTCAACTTAAAAAAAAAAATGGTTCTGGAAAGGTCTATGTTGTGACAGTGAAGTCACTTAATGAGCAAGTGTAAATTCTATATAACAGATGGCATTTATTCTCTCTCTTTACATTCCAGTATACTGTATGTTACAATCATATGTGGGTGTTTCATTGAAAAAAAATCAAAAGTAACTTTACAAACCTTTTTGTAAGACGAAATAATCTATGTATTGCTAATTGTTTGGTGTTTTTTTGGTGTATTACATCATCTATAAACAGTTTTGTTATCTCTGAGGGTGGCAGCTGTTCCATTTTACAAGGTACAACTGGGAGTGATTTTGCCGTTTAGTTTAGTGTACACTTACGACTTTATGACCTCTCCACATGCCAATTATCCTATTAACACATCTTGCCATGTGACACAAATAAAAAATAAATTCTATCTTAAGAGGCCTGCAGAGTGAGGGAATCTTTTTGAAAATATGAAAATTCAATCTCTACGCTATTTTCAATATTCCTACAGCAGAGCAGGGAAAAGAAGTATATATTGTATTTTCTGTGCCTGTCTGGGTTTGTGAAGCAGTGGTAGCAGCTGAGATAAAAAAGCCTTAGAGATTCAGCTTCTCTGGGTGGAAACCGATGAGCTCTTTGGCCCAAAATGCATAAACATCAGTAAAAGTCCAGCAAAGCTGCCCATTTATGTCCAGACGGTGCTTGGGATGTCATTAACTGAATATTAAATGATGTGCCTTGGTGTTGGTTGGAAAATACATCTACTGGCAGGCAAACTGAGCCCCACAGTGCACACATGAAGTGAACCACCTGCTGTTGCTTTCTCAACCTCAAGATACCTTGAAATATATGTGAACAAAAAACTTCCTGCATAAACATTTTGCAGAGAACCGTGGCCATAAATCAGAGATAAAATCAGAACATAGACATTTCACTGATTTAAAAAGAAGGAAAAAAATCACAGAACAAGTATAAACAGTAAAAATATGACCACAGTACACAGGAAAGAATTTAGAGAACAAGCAAAGTTCAATAAAAGCTCATATTACCGATGTTAATCACCAGAGCAGAGCTATCAGATGATCCGACTGGGTTTCCTAAATCTCCTGAGACCAACACCACCTGGGAATCGCTACTTGGATTCAAAGAAGAAAAAAAGGTGAGGAATTTCTAAACATATAAACACACACAAAGAAATACCTACATGTTATAACAGGCCCGTGAACAAGGACATCTCAATGTGCACATCAACACAGATACCCTTACACACATGCACACACTCACAGAATGAAGCATCCCAGAACTCCCATCTGTTGAAGCAGCAGTCCAGGTTGGTCTTAATGAGAAATAATGAGCCTTCACTAAACAACAACAGGCTGGACGCATTTCATCTTCAATTCAGAATTTAATAGAATAACAAGGAATGTAGTTCAGTCTTCAAGTTAAAAAAACAAACATTTGTTTTGAATTAAGTTACACTCGAGATTTAATTTGTCTTTTTTCCCTTCGAGGTACAAATTCAATTTCAAGACAGCCGAGTATTGGCACATTTTTCTCCAGCCTAACAGATAAAGTAAGCAATGTATATGGCAGTATGGCAAAAAGCTTATCACTACAGGGTCGAAAACTAAACAAAAAAGAAGTTAAAGAAATTAATTTGTGTACAGATGTTGACAAAGAGGAAGGTTGTTTCTCTAGTATGAAAATATTTTTCACACAAAACTCAGTAATGAGGGCAAACCTGGATTGAAAAAAAAAAAACTCTAAAGGGAAAGAAACTGCTTCCTCCATGTTTTAGGGTTTTCTCTAATAAATCAGAGCAAGACTGAGATTGCTCGGCCTCTAACAGCTGGCATAGCTGTCAGCATCAGCACTAACAACACAGTGTTTGTGTGGGTGTGGTTGTACGCAGAGCCAGGCATCAAGTTAGGGAATCCAACTGTCCTTGCACGATTTCAAGCTGAAAAAAAAGAAGACAAGATTTTGAGTGTAAACAGACAAACAAAAAGAAAGAATGGAATATAGCCTTACACACATACACACAAAACAGATAAACCCAGATAGAAAGACAGAGGCTTAATGTATCAAGGTAAAAAGCAGACAGGTAGGTAGATGGATGTTGTCAGGCCAGGGTCTGCCAATCAGGAAGAAATGCACCATGCATCCTACACACTGACAAGTGACACACAAACAAAAACATACACACACACACACACATACACACACACACACACACACATGAAACTGAACTGACATACCTTGTTGTAGAACTCAAGGAGCTCCTGGTGGTTAAACTCAGCAAAGACATTTTCCTGATCCTGCAGAGACAAAGATAAGAGTGAGAAGGGGGGAAAAAAAGAATAGATAAGAAAAGTAAGTTCCCGAGTACACAAAAACAACAGAGCAGGGAACGGGAAATGCAGCAGTAAGAGCACATGCGAAGGCGTCATGGCCGAGACTGGCTGAGCTGGCTTCTTGTGCTTTCTATAAAAACCTTCATTAATTATTTCTATTCTCTGGACAGTATGTTGCATTTCTAAGTTTTATCCATCAGAGTGCATAAAAATAAACTTGAAGACACTGTCCAGCCACTCCTGGGGAGAAAATCCATCACCTTCTCGATTCTCTTGGCTTACCCTTGATGTGATGAGGTGGTTACATAATTTTTGGCCCTTTTGTAAAACCTCCTTTCCAAAAAGGTTGGAATGCTAAGTAAATTTTAATAAAAAAAAGAAGATATTCTAATATTCAAAGCCTATATTCAACTGGAAATGGTACAAAGACCATGTATCAGTTGTTGAAGTAGAAAATATTTGCTCATTTCAAAGGAGGGAAAAAAAAAAGAGTAAAAATGAGGAATGCTTACAACTCTGTTGTGCCACCAATTCTTTTGACAACAATGTAAATTGTGTGGTAGCCAAGGAGATGTAGCTTTTCCCATTTTTGCTTTACATGTTCTTTAAACTTTGCAATAGTTCAGAGTCTCCTTTTACCATTTTTCTTTTTAAATCAGTGAATTGCAGACAAGCCAGTTTAGTCCTTGAACTTTTCTTCTAAGGAACACATGATGTTGTAATTTGCTCAGGATGTGGTGCAACATAATCAAATTGTTCCTAAAATTAGATTTCAGCATGACAGCATATGTGGCCCCAAAATCTGTACATAAGATGAAATGATGGTCCTTTTCTTTTAACCTGGAACATAAGGGATTTGCAGTTTTCCATGAACAATTTCAGTTTGGGCCATTCATATCAAAGGACAATTTTACACATACTGTACATGTAGCTCCAATCTCATCATGTTTAGTAAACTCATTTCCCAGAGAAGACAGCATTACTGGTTCTTATTTAGATGTGTGTGTGTTTTTTCTTTGTATTTTAGAGTTTTAATGTGTGTTTGAGGATGCATTGGATAATGTGTTCACTTATAGGGGTTTTGGGAGGTGTACCTATCCATGTAGTAATTTACACAACAGAATGGGTCTATTGTCAATGCAGCGCTGCCTGAAACCTGAATATCATGCCCTTTTAAAAGGCTCTCAGCCTCACGATTCTCTTCAGAAATCATATTTACAGTAATTCAATAACATTTACGGTAATTATAATAATTTGCACATTTGAATAAGAAATGTTATTCCTATAAACTACTCAGTCACACAGTCAGGATTTCTCAATTTAAAACAGGGTTTTACTGAATATATACTAAAATGCTTAATGCTGGGTTAAATAATGCAGTGGGCTGTACTATGGCAAAAATCAGAATCATGATTATTTTGATTGATGATAAAATTCCAATTAATCTGGCACTTGCACTATCACATCCATCTTTAAACACTCTTCTCCCCTTATATTCTGCATGGTGATACAGTCACTGCGTCCTTTAGTGAACATATACATAGTTTAATGGCTACTGTTGTTTAGTCATTTCCCTGTAGCGTTATGTATAAATGTATGTGTGGACTTGTACATGAGTTTGTATGAAACTTTTGTGCCATGGTTGTTTGTTTACTCCAGTGTAATTTTTCTGTTTTGTGTGCTTCTGAGGACTGTCAGTTTGCTTTCTGGCTGAGACCGGGTGATGTTCTTTGTTGTTTTTCAATAGGTGTAGCAGTTGGCAGCTTGGCGTATCTCTCCTTTTTTCTCTCTACTCCCCCTCTCTCTCTCAATTCCTGTCCACTCTCTATCGTCTCTTTACTCTATCTTTCCCTGTCAGGTCCGGCAATTTTATGTAAAGCTCATCTACAAACAATCATAAAAAATAAAATGAAATAAAATAAGCTTAACTTAGATTATCAAGGGAAGCCTTATCATTCATAGAGCTCCTCTTGGCAAAGCAAAATTTGCTCGGCACAACAAAGTGGACACATAATTATTTTGCTTGCTACGATAATGGAGAGGACAATAGGGGGGGAAAAAAAGGGGGAAAACTCAAATTAATCCATTTTTATCAATTCATTTAAGAACATATTTATACTGAACTGTATGACTTTTTAATACTAACTTTTAACCTTAAAAATAACCAATAAATAAATAAATGAAAATAGATAAATAAGTGAAAAAATACTTATAAAAACAAATGATAACTGATAAAACTCCTAGTAATGAATTTGAGGTGAGGATTAGCTGCTATGAATTGAGCGTGCACTGTATTAACATAACTGAAAAGCAGAGCAGCATTGCAGGCCACATAGTAAACTTATTTCAAAGTCATAATCACGTCAAAATTGTAATTTGTTTAAACCCTGTGATAGAGCATATACAGTATTTCTTCAAACCAATATCCTACACAAATGTCATCTTAAAAAAACAAAGCGGTGAAGGCGGATTTGGGTAGGATTTCATTTAATCAAACTTTAAGTAAATAATTTGATCAGTAACAAACATAATTCCTTTTTTTTCTAATTTGGGTATTAACTTAAGTATTTCTATTTTTTCTTCCTTGAAATTAGTTTCCTTCTTCCAGATTTAAATCAAGAAGAAGACTGATGAAGCTGGAAACTGAAAGTCCATTCTGTGTGAAATCCGACTGTCGAAGGTAAGAAAGTTAAAACAATAGCTGTGATATGAAGAACAGTGACTATGGTTTATGTACAGAACACGTCAGATAATCTGTTTGTGGTAATAAAGCAGATGATTTTTTCATTTTACATTTTATCAAGTTGCATCAAAATTATTTTCTAGAAAAGTCTTTTATTGGTCCTACTAAATCTTTATTACAGGATGTGCTGATTCTTTGATCAAACCGTACACCTTCTTTCTTGTCCTCTCCCTCTCTATTATTCTACTGGAGAACGAATCCCTACAGACAGCCACAAGAAACGAAGGACAGCCTGTGGACTGCTATTATCATCATCATCCCATCAGAAACAAAGACTGAACAATAATCCACCCCCAAGAGCAGGTATAATACTGAGACACTTTATCAGCACTCATCATTGAGAAAATAACTGTAATATATGAAATGGTGTCTCTGTGGCACAGAATGAGAAGGGGAGCCTCGTAGCAAAGCAAAGAGCACGCAGGGCTCTTACAATAAATGCAGATAATAGCTCTGAACTCCTTGTACCAGAAAGAAGTGCAAAAGAGGGAAAGGAGAAGTATAAGACAGACAAGAAAAAAACAAACAAATAAAAGGGAGAAATCTGTGCTCTAAGACGGTAAAACCACAAGTGGCTGGCTGATTGTACACTCATGAACAGCTCTCCTCCCTGCGGTTTGGTGCTTAGAGATTAAAGGGGGCTTAGGGGGCTTTGAGCTAACTGGCTGGCTGGTTGGGTGGGTGGAGGGAGGCTATGTGTCACGGCAAATTAATGACAGAGATATTAATTAGAAGCAACGTTAAAAGATCATAAAGGAGAGCACAGAGAGCTGTTATCTCTTGTCAAAGTGCTCGCTCCTCGGCAGCTCCACGGTACGAGCAAAATGTAGGACACCCTTGACTTTAGCTACGGCTGAGAGATCACTGTTAGAAAAAAAAAAACCCTCATCCCAACAGGTAATAAAACAACATATAAAAGGGTTGTAACTGTGTGAGGTGCAACGCAAAGAAGATACATATCAAAGTATCTTCCAAGGTGATGAATAATTCCTCAGAGGGAGCAAGGTTGCTGCTTGAAAATTATTTGATTTCACGTAAAAACTGTGCATGCCACTAAATTAGCTGAATGATGAAAAGCTTTCTTCCACTAGTACTATCAGTTCACATCTTTCTTATTTAATTGATCTCCATGGTGGCAAACAATAAAATATCAAGGAGGAAGCAGAGCTGCATAGTAATTTACTTTTCTTAAAAAATCTTTAGTGTGTCTGGGTCACAGTAACGCCATTAACAAAGATGAAAAAACAGAAATATACAGTCAGATAACGGAGTCGTCTCTTATTGTCTGACAGAGGTGAGGCAGGGTGCGACAGAGGTGCAGTTTGTTTGGGAAATGCATCAATCAAAACTGAGCGACAATAAAGTTATGACGCCGAACTAGACTGTACGCACTTTGGCTGTCTGTTATGCAGGAGCCGAGGATGAAAGGAAGTTCATGTATGTGTTTATATGAATGTAAGACTGACAGGATTTTAAAGGCTCTTTGCAGTTTGTCTTGGGTATGTATGCAGAAGTGCGTGGAATAGTGTATGCATGTGTGTGTGTTTGGCCCATCACATTGTTCCTCAGGGTTGAGATTTTACCAGGCAGTAACCCAACAAAGCTCTGACAGATCTAGGCTAACACTAATGGGGATAGGACGCATCATCCTCATCATCATAGCCTCATACAACCAACACACACACATACAGCTATACACATCCATGTACATCTCTAATCTGCCAAACTACTGCGTGACAAGATGTGAAAAATAGGATTTAATCCATAAAAATAAACATTAACCCACTTATGCGATCCAGCATATAAGAGAAGATAAACTAACAGGAATAATTGAGTATGAACCAATAAAGTCATAGAAGTCGAGTAAAGCTCTACGCACTTCTTACACTACTGAAATGAGACACTAAACATTTGGTTGCATCTTCCAGTAAATGCTTAATGAATTCTGACAATGCAGTTATTCCCTAGAAGAGACGGCAAAGTCAGGGAAGGATAAAGTCACTCTTTAGGGATTATAGCAGAACAACATGAGAATACCACAAAGTCTCTCAAATCTGGGAGTGACGCAAGGCACCACACATTCACAAAAGCTATTTGGATCACACATTCTTCAAAGTCCACAGAATCACTTCTAGCTTCATCAGTGAGTCACGCTCATCTCAAATGTTTATTATATGACTATTATCATTCTGTATGTGCTCATACTGAGTTTTCATTTGACCAGCTAGCACTAAATGGTACTATTGATAACTGTCAAGACTTAGTTATGACTTTGGTTCAGAATGAAAGAGTTTTGGTACTTGCGTGAAGTTTTGGGGAGACATTTGTGAGCTGCAGAGGATTAAATTAAACCCATTATATTTCAGAAGGGTTTGCCGGATTTTTCCTTGCACTGATATAAGAGAGACAATTTTGTTGTTTTATAAAATGTTTAAGCAATGATTAAATAGATTGCTGTTAATGATCAACAAATATCTACTGCAACCAAAAGATAAGTATCTTTCTCATCCACTGACTTTTTAATCTAAAAGCAGTAGATCTTCACATTAGAATATCTCAAAGAATACAAAAAGGGATTCCAACAGATTTTAGTCCTCGTCTCTATTGCTACCAATGAAATGTCGGAAAAACTATAAACAACTTTTCAAAAGATTCAAATAAGATTTATGTTTTTTAGTTTATGTTTTGCCCTGCTGAGTTTTGTTTCTTAATACCAATGCCACTGATACTAGGAATAGAGATAGTTAACAAGATTAAAAATAAATAAATAAATAAAAACACCAAAATTTTTATTGTACTCTTTAATGAATCAAAGAAAATGGTTATGCTGATTTTTTTTTTAAAAAAGCAACCACAATCAACACCAGGTTTTACTTTTATCCTGTCAAGTTTGGTGCTTGTGTCAATCACATCAGTGTTTCTAAGGCTGCAGTTTTCATGTACCAGAAGGAGTCATGTGAATGGGACTCAAAGATTAGTGGAAGCAAAAAGACACTATACATCAATTATTTGCCTCAGTCCACTAAAGAATAACTTGGACTGGAAACACTTGTTATAGCAGGTTTTTATTCCCTTTTTTTTTCAACCCAAGTGCTTCACTGAAACAGAGTTTCTTTATTCTGACTGATAAAAGCACAGAAAACCATAGTGGGAATGAGGGGAGGAAGAGGGAGTTAAAGATGACAAGGATGAGAGGCTGACAAAAACAAAGAGGGAAGTGGAGAAATGAGTGGCACAGTGAAAGAGGATTTAGCAAAGACGTTCAATGACAGAGCAAAAGCTGAAGTAAAAGACTGAAAAAAACTGCAGAGATTTCAATGCAACAAACAACTGGAAGCATCTCAAACATCAAACTAAAGAGAATTTGGTGACAAAAAGAACGTCATATCCACATATTTAACACCAAACCCAAGAGAACAACAAAGCTGTCTATGAATTGACAGATAGAAAAGAGGACAACACTTTTCAGAGTCAGGGTGAGGCATTCTTAAAACTTGCATGGCAAAGTCAATAGCAGACAGCTGCAAAGTGGAGCAAATCAGGCTCAAAAGTTGACAACAAGTGCCAATCAATTCTCTGCAGAAGAGTGAAATGTGTCAAAATGTGGAGAAAGGTGAAAAAGCACTGAGTAGAACTGTAGGCAAACATGCAGAATTAAAACATCATTATCATAGATGGATGGATGATAGATCATTAGAGAATGAAGTGTGCACTTACAGGTGGTACAGAGGATTTTTCATTTTTAAGAAAATTTTAATCTTTGTTAAAACCTACAAGAGACATATGTAGCAGCCCTGTACTTATGAAAAACAAACAAAAAAAAAAGTAAAAAGAAATAAAAAGTGTGGACATGGTGGAGCCCAAATAACAGTAGCCAATAGAGCACGACCACTAGCCGTTCAATATTGGTTGTTGGCACGTCAATCAACCTCTCTCTCAGTTTCCTTTAGGACGGTAAGATAAACAAACGATGTGTTCTCAAGATGACAACTTGATGAAGTTGTTTTAAATATGTGACTACTAGATATTGAGGAGTGGTTTTTTTCCCAACAGGTAACTTTTACGCTCAACATGTTCTTGTCAGATTATTACATTTTCAAGTTCTATGTCGGAGAATTATTTAGAGTTATGCCAAGTATTTGTTTGATACATGTAGTGTAAAATGCCAAGCTTTCCGGTTTATGTGGTGTAATGACAGTAACGTCCGGCTCCTCTGATGTCGCGGCTCTGTCTCACTGGTTGATCACAGCGGTGATCCTCCCTGGATGGATTTGTGCATCCGAATACAGCGCAAGTTTGCTATTGCTACAAGCTACTGTGGGTTCCTCCCTGTCACACAAATGCAGTGTGCTGCTCGCTGCAGCTCCCTTCATAGAGGCCTTGACAACAGTTGCTAAGAGCTAACGTCACCGTAAAGGCGTGGCCAGGGAGGGTGCTGGGAATCAAGTAGACTGGTCTTGTGCATGTGCTTTATTCAAAACCTCGCCAACGGTCTTTCTGTGATGCCATGAAAATCATCTGCACAACTTTTAATTCTCAGGAGTGTTATATAGTAAATAATCTGAATGACCAACAAAAATAGTCCAGAGACTTTTCAGTGATGTATCAATGATTCATCAGACAGATTTCTTGCATTTGAATTTACGAGATTTTCTGTAGTAAATGCTGACACGTTAAACTATTCTTCAGAAGAGCTTTAATATTTTTGCCCAGTGCCCCTTGTGTTAGCCCCCCTGCTTGCAGCAGCTTGTTTCTAATGAATAAGAGGGCAGCATTATTTAATGCAGAGTAGTCATTCTGAACATGGCCTAACCCTCAGGCCTGAGACAGATTCATGCTCCTATGACTTTCTCATGAAATTCTTATCCTGCTGACAAAGTCAGCTATGTTTGCTGGAGCACCCAGCCGTGCCAAAAACATTACAGGTAGTAGAGAAAACCAGGTCCCTGCGGTTGTGGTTTAAGTGTGTTTCCTCCGGGCTACACTGGTCCTCATGATGAAACCATTTAACCTACAGATAAAGACACTTTCCCCACAAAATTATGTTATACTCACTCTTTATCAGCATTTTCAAGACAACAAAAATAAAAACAGACACATCCAACCGGTAAGTAGACAAAGTTTAATGTGTGCCGTGTTATGTGTTATGTGTTATGGAGGACCCCCTCGAAAACGAGATGTCCCATCTCAAGGGGTTAATCCTCCCAATAAAAGAAATGTTAAATAAATAAAATAAATAAATAAATGTTCCATTTTAAAGCTGCATTCACAGCAGGATTTTCAAGTAGACTCTGTACGATTGGGGCGTTGGTTCACATGGAGGGTTCAACCTTCTTCTGGACTGAGTTTGTGTTCATGCTGCTCTTCTTAAACGAATTGGACCTTTTAAATAAGGTGTTCCACTCACCACCAGAGGCGCTCCATCAAGAATTACTGAAGGAGAAGACAAGACCCACAGCGAAAAAGAAAACTTGTTCATCTATTGGTTAATGTTGAACAACTTCTGTTTCTACCACAGCAAATCATGGAGCTGCATCAGATCCTAGCGGTCATGGTTGATCATATTTCTGTTGGAAGTTCTTTAACATCTGGCCGCCATTTCTCCCGTCCAGAGCCGCCTATTGTCCCACACGTGCTTATATTTTGGTTGTGTTAACCCACAATGCCGTGCACTGAACCCACAATGCACTTTGCTTTGTAGTCCGCTTTCTGTATTTGGTCCACTTGAAGCGGACTGAGATTCCCATTTGTAGGCGGAACAGTGTATGCTTCTTTCATTCAAATCAGAGATCATTTCGCACATTCCCAATTCCCTAAAAGAAGTGGACTTTACAAGCATTGGACCAGGATTCAAATAAAATATGCTGGAGTGAATGGGACCTAAAAGGCTTAATATGTGCACGGAATGAGGAAATAATATATTTATATTAGCTCAGTTTCCACTCTCATAATGCAGTAAATGTTCTGTAATTCACCCCTGCTCTTCTCTTACCATATAGTATAACAACATATCAGAAAAGCAACAAAAGTAAAGGGTACTGTATATTCACAAGCTGAAGACTTCTGCAGGGAGGGACTTACGTACATTAGAAGTGTCCTGTAACTTTACTACATTATATTGATTGACTGTAAGCTTTTCGACAGTCTGTCCAACTGGACTCGTTGCCCGGTTGTCAACTTTTACCTGGCAGACACATCTCCACACTCAGAGGAAGAGACAGCCAGAGAGGTGTAATACACAGTCAGGGGGATGAGGCTGTTGGATTTTGGAAACTCTTTATCATCATTTTTTCAACACATAAACACACACTCACTCAAAACAAACAAGCCCGTCATTCATAAACACATTTTTGGGGGGGATTTTCCTAAGGTTCACCGCGCATCCACACGGTCATAAATCAAAATATCCATATTGTTTGTTATTGCATTCTTATGCACACATCAACAAAAAACTGATGAGCGATAACTTGAGCTATTGACATATGGACAGATATACATGCTTGCATGCATATTGCATGCTTGACTAATTTCCTGTCTCGCTGCAGTCCGTCAGCTTGCAGCAACTAATTTGTGCACTTTTACCTATCAGTCAACGTATGATACGCAACTGTCTCCAACTTGTCTCAGCATGTCCCCTTCTCTGTCTTTATGCCAGCCTGCATTCATAAACTCCCTTGGCTGTCTGAGCTGTACTCTGTCATCTTGCTGAGGGATGATCACCGGGAGTCACTGAAGAGGGGACATGCTTGTCTCTGGCTATGCATCCGTGAAGGACAATGATTAGTATTTTCCAGAAAATGGTAAGGTATGTGAAATAATTTGTCACATCAGTCTCAGTAACATTCTTCCTTTTCTAATATGGGAAAACATAAGAGATGAAACATTTCTACAATACAAGTTTTGTATTGTAGAATACAAAACAAAAAAAAGAAAAGAAATGATTGAGATATAACTCAAATGCCCCACGTGGCTCATGTTTCATGTGATTGAGGACGTATGTGTCACTACGCACATCTGTCCAGCTCCATACCTGTCAGTCACTAAAACAGAAAAAACAAAGGCAGCTGTGCTGTCACAGCACAGTTTCTAAATGTCTCAATAAAGAGTTCTGTTGTTGCTACAAGTGTGCTGCCTCCTCTAATGTTGTATATCTGTCCATATGTTAAAGGAGTCATAACCTGAAATGTTCACTTTTCTACGTGAAAACATGTATTTTATGGTTTCCTAATGATTT
>JAPMNP010698659.1:0-13686 GCA_029874935.1 Atherina boyeri | reverse complement strand
CCCCCACCCCGGCTTCAGTGCCCTTCCTGCACATCTTGTAATATTCTGCTCATGTGTGTGTTTACACAGCTGTGCAGTGTAAACATTTATTTTCAATGTTGCGTGATGTCCACATTAATTATTCATGCTTTTGAAATCAATAGATATAATCTGATGACTCATCCGTCCTTTTTTTTTTTTTTTTCGTACTGCACATAAAAAACAAGCCCTGATGAGAGCATTAAGGATTTGTTTGCATCTCAGCATTTATTCCACGTTAATACGTGTGGTGATTATATTATAATGGGCCAATTACTTCCCTGTATGGAGACTGGTCTGTTGCCTCTAAACACTGCTGTTTTCAAGCAATGGCTCTGCATTTTTTGTGTTGTTGTATTTGTTTTGTTGTACTATGGACTGTGTTAGCTATTGTGTTCCTCTATTTGCTTTGCAATCCCTAAGCTGAGCCTTCGAGGGTGTGTATTTGCATCTATTAGTAATCTGAGTGGGTTTAACAACAAGGATTCACACAGATTTGAGGCCAAAATGAGGCATATTAGTGTATTAAAATGAGTCTCAAATATGATTAATATGCTGTTATAAATCACAAGTCTTTTTTTTTATTAATTAACATCTGCATGTCTTCACACTTGGTGTTTCCACAACATTGGCTTCATGAAGTTGAAATGAAACCTTTAAAGATCCTTTTCCTCCAATTTCTTTTTTCCTTCTTTTTTTCCCTTTTTTCTTTAGTTGATAAGTGGAGGTTCAATCGTCAACGCTGAGGCGGTATGGGACCATGTGACCATGGCGGATCGGGAGTTGGCGTTTAAGGCCGGTGATGTCATCAAGGTGCTGGACGCCTCCAACAAGGACTGGTGGTGGGGCCAGATCGATGAGGAGGAAGGATGGTTTCCTGCCAGCTTTGTACGGGTGAGTTAAGTGCAGCTACTGCTGGCCAGTGACCAAAGACACAACCCCCTCACTCGCACACAAACGGTGGTGCATGAGCATACGTCTTGGAATACACACATGCACGAGTGCACTGCCACATGTGCAAACACACATTCTCATTTTAATGATGCACAACTCCCAAGAGAACTGGGAACAGTTAGCTAAGCGCCTTTATCGGGCATTCAGGGACAATGAAATAAAGATGCTGATAACCCACACCCTCTTTTTTTTTTAGTGTGGCTTCACCTTCAACTCCCGTCCTTGAGTAAATTAAATTACAGCAGCTTCATATTATGCTGCGATTGTATTATATCTCTAATATCTTATTTCAGCTAATGCAAAAGTGCATTTGCACATAAGTACGGTGCAGCTACTGCATCGTGATTGTTTCTGTTGGATGTTGAGCCTTGACTGTACAAAATGTATTTTCAGATTTTGACACCAGTGTGTGTGTTTTTCTTTGTTTTGTTTTTTATGCATGCATCTGCTGTAAGTGTAAAGATTCTCAAAACTCATCTAAAATTAGATTTAAAGGCATAGATCTGCAAGTATGATTTTTTCTTTTTTAGATAGCTAGTTCAGAAGGTCCAATTAGAAGCTCATGAAATTGTCATGCGGCAACTTGAAGTCTTGAAAATGAGAATGTTAAGTTAGGGAGATATCTTGCATCTGGTAATTGAGTTTCAAACTTGAAAATTATTTTCATTATCACATATGATGAATTATTCAGTGATGGAGGATGCTTGGATGTCATTTTAAGAGTTTCTAATCAGCTAATTGATCTTTAAATGTAAATGTTGTATCAGACAGATGATTATTGTAAGCATAGTACTTTTATATGACTGTTACATGCCTGGAGTGTCTCTTTATCCTAAAGAAGTAACAGTTAAAATCCTTGCTGTAGGTGGAGGCCTCCCACTGTAGAGAAACCCCACCTCCAACTCTTTTCATGGCCATTCCCACCTGTCCACCCTTCCATATTCACTCCTGAGAGGGCAGGGCAGACAGGCTGGCTGACTGTCAACCAAAAAGTATCTTTCTGTTCTGTCATTCTCTCTCCAAGGTGGAACCCCACCCTCCTCAGCCCCAAACAAAACAGGTTTTCTATATCAACCCCATAGCAACTCCACGGTTCCAAAACACCACGTCAAAGGTGCGTTTTCCCAGCTTCATCTACCCATCCAGCCTGCCCCCGCTCACCCGCCCGCTCCAGTCTGTCCACGCAACGTGCCCTCGACATTACCCAACATTAATGTGCCCATGACGTTATCACATCATTTCCTCCAGGGGGTCGATAGAGAGGCAGAACTGATGAGTCAAAAGTAAAGATGATATGAAAAGCCCTCTTAATGGCCTTAAGTAAAACTCTATAAATGTATTTCCATTTGGACTCTTGGTAACATTAATGGTTACTTCTGTTCCAAATATGAACCTTATTCCTCAGCACTGTATTTACTATTGACTCTGAGTATTTTTCAGTCTTATTGCTGCGCTACCAGTTCTCGTCTGCAGTCAGTGCTCTACCACCTGTCACTCTGCTTGTCTGTGGCGATACATTTTCCATCTTGTCTTTGGCATTCTACCCGTCGGTTCTTTGATGTTCTCTTGGCAAACTGTGTGTCATCAGGTGTTGGCTGCTGGGCCTCTGAAGCCACGCTCACTTGGCCCCTTCGATGAGCGAGAGTGGAATAAACTAGATTTTTGGGTCTGCGTGAGTGTGTGTTGGTGAGTGCATGCTTGCGTGAGGAAGTAATGAGGTGGGGCGTGCGTATGTGTAATGGGACAAGTTTTGTGAGTCACACACAGGGCCGAAGTTGAGCATTAAATATCCTCAGAATATTTTTAGTCTCAGAAAAAGGCTTTTTATACTCTGGGGTGTGTTTGGCAGTAGTTCCTTTAAACTATCAGAGAACCTTTGAATAAAGCTCTGTGTGTGTGAGATGAGTTTATGTATTTAATGTGTGTGTGTTGTGGATTCATGCTCTAGATGAAAAGGATTTTCTTTTTTTCTTTTCTTTGGGAGTGGGTTAATGAATACAGCTTTGTGATATTATTGCCCAATACCAACAGAAAGATGATCGTATGTGAATCTGTTCACTAAAACTTTCCAGAAGAGTGCACCTTTCTTATCCAGTGGCTTTGTGTTTTGGTGTGTTTGAATGTATTTTTCCTCAGCTGTGGGTGAACCAGGAGGATGGGGGAGCGGAACCAGCTGAGGGGACCAGTGAGGTGCAGAACGGGCACCTGGATCCAACCAATGACTGCCTGTGTCTGGGCTCACCCCTCCAAAACCGAGACCAAATGAGGGCCAACGTCATCAATGAGATCATGAGCACAGAGAGACACTACATTAAACACCTCAAGGACATCTGTGAGGTACTGGACATGAGTACACACCCACCAACACACACATATCCATCTGCATAGCTGTTACTACCGTCAGTAAGAGCTGGACAGGTGAATTGTAAGAAGGTGACAAGTGTGTAAGGAATAAAGCAGCCATTTTAATGCTAAGCAGCAATGTGTTTTAAAATGTGTTACACTCCCACATTCACACTTTGATTTTTTTCTCTAGATTGCAAACAGACCAAAAACAATGTTCTATTTGGTAGAATAAAACCACATTATGTCAGCGCTACCCTGCAGTCAGACTTATTGTTGTATTATGAGTTATGTGGAAGAGACCGGCTAATATGCAACTTCAATTCCACAAAAGTTGGGATGCTGTGTAAAACAAAAGTAAAAAAACAGCATACAATGATTTGCATATGCCATAAACCAATATTTTATTCACAATGGTAAGTTGTTTTTTATAGAGACCGTCATATGACCTCAGGTAGTTTCTTTTTTATTATTACTGTGATAAAGTGTGCATTAACAGATTAACACAGGGTGAACGGATGTGATACATTATACTAATACTTAGTAGAGAGAAAGAAGAAAAAAACAGAATGACAGGCATGTAGGCAACAAGTTCAGAAAAATATAAATAATAAATAAATATAATAATAATAAATATAATAAATATAATAAGTGATATAAAATATGCAGTTCTTCGGCTGGCAAAAGTATATGAAAAGTAAGGGACGGCTGTAGCTCAGGGGAAGAGCAGTCGTCTACCAACCGGAGGGTCAGTGGTTTGATTCCAGGCTTCCCCAGACTACATGCCGAAGTGTCCTTGGGCAAGACACTGAACCCCACACCCCGATGTGCATACCGGGGTGTGACTGTGTGTGTGTGTAAAGCACTTTGGATTAAAGTGCTATATAAGTGCAGTCCATTTACCAAAATGAAGGCGAAACACAGAAAAAAAAAGGGGCAAGTATACAATTAGATATAATTTGAAATATGGTGTTGCCAAGGTAGTGGTAATGATAGTACATCAACAATATTAGTGGCGGTGCTAATAATAATGATACCAACAATTATAATAACACTAATAATAATATCAAAACTAAGTAATAATAATAGCCACACATCTTAAAAATGTTGGGACAAACTGTGCACCACTGTGTAGCCGACCTATATCAACCCCATAGCAACTCCACGGCTCCAAAACACAGCGTCAAAGGTGCGTTTACCCAGCTTCATCTACCCCAGTCTGTCCAGGCAACGTTCCCTCGACATTACCAGACATTAACCCTATAAAGCCAAACGTATTATATTTGATACACAAAGTTTCTGAAACTTTTTTCATCTACGTCCTTTTACATCATTTTTTGGTAAAGATTTTGCTCAAAACCCTGCTGTACACAATCTGATGTACCAGATACCAGGAGGCAGAAGAATACACTACAATAAATTTAACGTTATCAAACAATAATAAATGGTGAATAATGAAAAAATATTTTTGTTTATCTTTTGTCGTATTTTGTTAAAGGACCAAATGACGACTTCAGATTTAAAAAATTAGAATTTTTTCCCCATTATTTCTTGGGTTGGGCTTTAAAGGGCCCGTGACGTTATCACATCATTTCCTCCAAGGGGTCGATAGAGAGGCAGAACTGATGAGTCAAAAGTGAAGATGATATTTAAAAGCTTTCTTAATGGCCTTGAGTAAAACTCTATAAATGTATTTCCATTTGGACCTTTGGTAACATTAATGGTTTATTTTGTTCCAAATATTAACTCTTTTCACTTTATTCGCTATTGACTCCGAGTCTTAAGGTGGCCGAGACGTGAAAACGCGCTTCATAAACAGAAAACACCTGCATTTTAAAAAAAGTGCTGTAAATAAGAAAACAAGAAAGCACTTCCGTTTTGTTTATGCAGTATTTTTACATTACATTATATTTTGCTTTTGCGGCACATTTTTTTCATATTCGCAGCCCTTTTCTGACTTGGAGCACGTTTCTTTTCATGTAACATTTTCTTCTAGCATTTGTTTTTGTAAATGCAGAGCGTTTTTAAAATGTATCTGTCTAATACAGGATTCTAGCTGCTCAATAGTCTACGTTTTCTTATTTGCACTTTATCATGTACCAAATGATATCAGCTGGTGAAAGGTCTGGACTGCCCGCAGGTCAGTCAGCACCTCGAATTTTCCACTACAAAACCGTGCTCTTATAATAAATTCCCTTTGCGATTTATCATTGTCCTGCTGAAATATGCAAGGCCTTCCTTGAAAAACACGTCATCTGGAAGGGAGCATATGTTGCTCTAAAACTTTTATAATCTTTTAGCACTGATGGTGCTTTTCCAGTGAATTTGGCAACAATGCAACCCCATATTATCAGAGATGCAGGATTTTGAACTGAGTGCTGATAGCATACCGGATCCCCCCCCCTTGTCTTGTGGTCAGAGGACATGGCATCCATTTCAAAAATGAAATTCAGTTTCTTCTTTGCATCATAAAACTTCAACTTACAGATGTAGCTATCATCTATCATGGGGAAATGTATCCACAGAATGATTTCTGGAAGGGTTCCTGAACTCATGCAGGGACAGAATCTTGCCTTAACCCACCGCCACCAGATGACCAAAAGATCACAGCCATGCAACATTGATTTTCAGCCATGTACCTTGTACACAGACATGTCTCCAGATTTTTAAAATCGTTTTATGTTATTATATACGACAGATGATGGAACTACAGAGAGATAGAATAATCAAATGAGCTTTTTGCAGATCGCTGAACCTCTGCCCATTTTTTCCTCTGAGAGTCTCTGCCTCTTTAAGGTGCTCTTCATGTGATACTGACTTTTTGCCAATTCCCCCAATTAATTGCAACGTGTTCCTCCTGTTGTGCCGCATACTTTTAACAGTACTTTTCCAGCTTTTATGTTGCCCCTGTGCCAAGTTCTCTAAGTTGTGTTGCTGCCGTTAAACTCAGGATGAGCTAATGTTTTTTCATGATAATCTATAATATCTCACTTTCAATGTCAATGTCAGCTTTATTTATGCAGTACATTTCTAAGGCCAGAGGCCAACCAAAGTGCTTTACAGTGACAACTTACAAAATGAATAAACAGCAATAAACAAAGATAGATAAAAGCAATGCAATAAAATAGGACAATAACACAGATTAAGATAGAGGAGGGCAGGAAAAAGAAAACATTTTGTACTTTTTCTATGTTCTATTGTCAGTAAGATATTGGTCTCTGATATTTGGATTCCAACACAGTATCCCAATATTTTTAGCACTGGGGTTGCACACATATCTGAATCAAACAAAAAATGTAATTCATTATTTTTAGGCAGCCTATCGTAAAACCTAAAACACAACATGCATAGAGGTAAGATCTAAATTTAAATCTGAATATTTATTGCAGTGAGGTTTATATAAATGTGCTGTAAACAGTTTTATTAAACACATTCATAGCTTAATGTGTTGGACAGAATTACTAATCCATCTGACTCAGTAATCGGTGATATTATGCGCACAAAAGCTCAAAATACATGAACAAAATTTGCATAGACTAAATTAAAACAAGGAGTCAACAAGGAGCAGTGCCACATGATAATTAGATCAACTGAAACAAATAGTTATGGGAATAAAAGACAATTGATATCAAACTGTTATGTCTATAGCTACTGTACCAGCTATTTTATGCTGTAAAAGTACTGAGCCAGACTAACAAGAATACAAAATAGTTCAGGTTTGATCGTCTAAAGGTTTATCAGCAGAAGTCTTTTCATGAGTACATAGCGGTCATTTCAGAACTCGGACAGAAAAAAAGTCTTTGCTGCTCTGACTTTGGGTGACATCAAGTGCAAGTTTCTGCTTATCTAGTCAACTTCTCTTAATGCTCCGTATACCCTTTGTTTATACTGTGGATGAAGCATGATTGTTTGAAAAAAAGTGGCAATAAAGCATAAATTTCACCTCCTCACCTCTTGCTGATGAAAGCATCCTGCATTCTTTGAGCTTGCGTAAGCATGCACAGGCATGAAATGTAGTGAGGTTTATGGGTTATTAGACTTCAAAATGCACATGAGAACCAGTCATGAGGGATAATGATGCTTTGCAGAAGCAACTTTTAATAATGATAATAATAATGATAATACATTTGATTTATAACACACTTTACATTTTAAACAAAATCTCAAAGTGCTACAGAAAAATGATTGGAAATAACTTCCTATGATTTTTTATATTTAAAGTATGGCAGAGGTTTTTTTCTCTAATTTCAGGAAAGAACCGCCCTTTCCACGCCCCAGTTATCCTTGTACACGTTCTGTTTACATGTTGCTGTCGGCATCGGGGGAGGAGGGTCAGGAACGCAAAGATAAGACGGTCGCTCGGAGGCAAATTACAAAATAAATTTAAAAAATCTTCCCTGGAAAGTTACAATCTAGACGTAGATAACTTCTTCTAGCAGTAATCTGAAATGGATTTCTCCAAACAGCCGAACTTCAGCCGACCTGTCGAGTAGAAACGTCTGAGGCATCAGTGGGGAGTCCAACCTGAGCTTTCAGCACACACCATCATGGGAAAGAATCTCCTAAAAAACCTGGTCTTGTTTCTCTCTTCTGAGGCTTCCCTCTTCTCAGACACTTCAAAGATACTTTTTCTCTGGAGACTCTCAGCCATTTTCAAAGGACCCGGTGAGAACTGGAGATAGAATGGATGAAGGCGTATCGGACACATAAACACCTAAAAGTACGCATGTACAGAAAGCGAAAACTATCCGAGCACATACGACGGCCTTACGTAAAAATATCACCACAATGATTGACAATCATCTGGACCAATAGTCTAGATAATCCTCTTTCAGTTCTTTTCAATTAGCCATGTCACAATGTGTTTTTTTTTTGTTAACATTTTTTAGATTATTGTTATTTATCTAACTCTTTTGAATATATTTTAATTTTTAAACCTTCACATTGGTTGCATCTTGTTGTTGCAGGGCTACTTGCGCCAGTGCAGGAAGCGCGTGGACATGTTCAATGACGACCAGCTGAAGGTCATTTTTGGGAACATCGAGGACATCTACCGTTTCCAGATGGGTTTTGTCAGGGATCTGGAGAAACAGTACAACACAGACGACCCTCACCTTTCTGAAATTGGGCCGTGCTTTTTAGAACACGTGAGTTGATGTTTTTTTTTTTTTTCCTACACACTGAAAACATGTGAGGATGAAAAATAGACACATTTTCCGTCCAAGGGCCGTCATAATTTCTAATGATTTTGTTGGGTTCATAATCGCAAGATCTTTGCTAAATGATATTGCATGGCGATAGTGGAGATAATTGAGTCACCAGCAGACTGTTTAAGATAATAGATGATGATGTCGTGATCCTGGGGAAAAAATTCTAATAAAAATTCTAGAAATTCACTTATCTGTATATCAGCAGTCCACTTCTTAGTATGTTTGATTGAAGATGTTACTCATTATCCTTTCTGATCACACCTCTCTCTCTTTTACGCAACAGCAAGATGGTTTTTGGATCTATTCGGAATACTGTAACAACCACTTGGATGCCTGTATGGAGCTGAGCAAACTGATGAGGGATGGCAGGTACCAGCACTTCTTTGAGGCCTGTCGTCTCCTCCAGCAAATGATTGACATTGCCATAGACGGCTTCTTGCTCACTCCTGTCCAGAAAATCTGCAAATATCCCCTCCAGTTGGCTGAGCTTCTTAAATATACCGCACAGGAGCACAGGTATTTTTTTAATTTTATTTATTTGTTTATTTAATAGGGACAGTGCATATTAATGAACTTCAACAACAAGTTGTATCAGCAAATATGCCAGATTGTCGCACCAGTGCTAATTTATATCTGCAGTCCCTAGGCAGGTGATATAAACAATAGAAAAAAAGGCAAAGCATTATATTAAAAACTAGACAAAAACAAAACAACCAAACATAGAGAGAAAAAAAAACAGAAAGTAAACTTTCTGTACTGTATATTGTGACTGAAATTACATGTAATCTATTGAATTATTTGCTTTTTTTGGTGATTTAGTTGATTTAAAAGAAGCCATCGCAGATGCGTCATTATGTTCCAGATACATTGTGTTGCAGGTGTTGTGGTGATTATCCATGCATGAAGTGGACCAAATGTTTTGTGCTGTTTTACCAGCTTGTTCATGTTGAAGAAGAAAACTTTTCAATCAGGGAATATCATCCATAATGAAAGGATATGCTGCAGTGCTGCTTTTCAGAGGCAATCAATACCATTTTCACAGCAACCCATAACTAGGAGATTATTCCACAAAACTGTGTGTACATAAATAGGTTAGAGATCAAATGTAAATTGGGTTTCTGTCTCCACATTTTCTAAAAAAAACGCACGTTTTTAGAAAAGCAAAGTGCACAATGTGAATGTTTGCAGATGAGCTCTCATGCACAGATGCATACGTGAGCATCCAGATGTGCAAACTCGCGTGTGTGAGCGCACAAAAACATGGTGCGAGTGATTCAGCGTGTCTCAGTCAGCTCCAGGTCATTCACAAACCAAGCGCTCTCAGCCAGAGAGGGACAGGTGCCAGCTCTGCCGGCGAGGCTTGCCAGATCACAGTGTTCGACTGTTAGGGAGCTGTGGAGAATCTGCCAGATATAGGCCTGTCATTGTCACACTTGTACGCACTACACGGTCTCTCTCTCACACACACACACATGTTATCTTCCAAAGTGAGGCTTGGATCCGTTGCAGATCTAAGCCAGAGGGATAAATCCAGCTCAGTTAGCACAGACTCCATCAGAGTTAACTGCAAACAAAGAGACTGGCTGATTAAAATGGAATTGCAGTGTTATTTTGACTGCATTACCACTACTTGAGTTTATAACCACTGCCTTTAATAGACTGCTACAGTGTGTATCATTTTACTGCAACATTACATGTGATTGAGTGGCCAACCTCTAAGGGCTATAACTTTGTCCCTAAACAACTCGGAGTGATTGCATCTACGTTTTGTCTGTAGTGACTATCGATACGTGGCAGCAGCCCTGGCCGTGATGCGGAACGTCACTCAGCAGATCAATGAGAGGAAGAGGAGGCTGGAGAACATTGACAAGATTGCCCAGTGGCAAGCTTCAGTTCTTGATTGGGAGGTATGTGCTTAATTAAAAAGTGCTTTCTCTAAATCCTCAAATTACTCCTGTAATTCCTCAAACTAAGACTTAAATCTCAGACTTTCAGGCATTGAAATGACCCTGTGCCTGATAGCTAAGACTTTGTGCTCTGCGATTTGAACCAAAATTCATATTTCGATATTCTTTACCTGAATCACAATATACTATATATATATATATATATATATTGATATAATTTTTTTAGTCAAGTAACCAGAGACAATTCTTTTTTACACTCTTGAGCACTAAATACACTTTAATTAAGGATTAACAGCACATGTGCATTAAAACATTTGACTGAAATTAAAGTAGATGTATATTGAATTAAATTATCCTAAAACATAAAGTGAATGAAAAATATTTTTCAATGATCATAACAAAAACACTGTTGTTTAAAATGTTTTAAAAAATAAAGACTGAGCAAAAGGAAAAACATGTCAACTTGATCTTAAAGCCATTTTATAAAGTTCTGTCTTTACTAAAAGTTCTTCTTCTTGTTTGTTGTACTGTTCAAACTTTATTCATGCAATGACTGAACATGTAAACAAACTAATGGAAAACAGCATTAGCTTCTTAAAACTCTTGATCCCATATACCAGCTAAAAAAGTAGCTACTGGCTGCTAAATGACATCATCATCTAATCTTTATTATCGGCCAGACACATATAACTGTAATGGATGCGGAAAGAAAGAAAGATAATGTTATGAAAGGGACAAAAAGTGAATATGTTTAGAACAGTTCAAACACTTCAAATGCTTTAAATATTTTCTTTGTTTTTCAGTTTGGTTTAGTTTTTTAGTAAAGAGTCAACATGTTACAGAACTTCAATCTTATTTTATGTTTTTGTCCACACTCTTCATAAATGGGCATTAACTAATGACGGTTAGCAGGGTGGGATCAGTCAGTAGCAGCTTTTCACGTTTCATTTTCAGTCTAGTGGAGCAGAGAACATCTGCTCTGACCGCAGCTGGAACAGCCGCTGCATGAAGATGCGAGCATACAGCCGTGTGTGTGCATTAGAGGAGGGCGGAGCTTACGGCAGCACCGCTGCTTACTGAGAAGAAGTAAAGAATACTTTCAGGCCCGTCTCCAATAATACCAGAAAAGTCGCTAACTTTGTTACTGGCCGCTTTTGGGGGGTCGATAGAAGGGTCTGAAAATTTGCTAAATAGAGCAACAAAGTCGCTCCGTCTCAGATTGAGAGGAATCTGTTGAATAATGTGGAAACTGGATTTTTGGAGGAATATCAGGATCTTGTCTAAATTATACCCAGTTGGTAGGAACTACTTTTTCTTCCACCTGCCGTAGTATATCTCATTAAATATTCAGTAAAACAGCCGTTGTGGTGTTTTGAAAAGTAAAGAAACAGCTGAAAACTATTTGATAGGTTAGATAGATGATAATAGTAACTACATTTTTGTTGTATAAGTGATGAGAAACATGCAGTTATTGTGATATTTATATATTTATTGATGTATTTTACTGGCAATTTTAGTTTGAGTCCAAAAGTATTCTATTTAAATTCCTTTTTCCTTAGTGTCGCCTGCTTTGGAACTGATTCTCTAAACATATTAAGTCATTGTACAAAATATCGGTATCGGATCGGTATCACCGAAACTAGCTTAGATTTTACTTAATGTCGGATCGAAAAGAAAATATGGTATTGCACATGTTAGTGGTAGCTGCTCCACGGTGGCAGAGTGGGAGGGGTGAAGTTGTTTGAAAGGCATACAGGGAAGGAGAAACGTGGAAAACAGCGGCTCTGCCACTGTAGTTTTAACTCAAAACAAGCTTCAAAACTCGATACAAATGGTATTCCCTTTTCTCTGTCACGTGTAAAAAGTCTCGAGTCCAGTGTTCCTACAGTCCAAGCAAACAGTTGATAGATCTGCAACAGCATATTGGGGACATCACTGCAATATAGTCAGAAGATGAGGGATTTAATTACCCGAAAAATGTTTATTTTCTGTGAGATTATATTAAGTTGTGCGGGAAAAACTCCAAATCTGTCCACTTCTTACCTAGAATTATGTCTAATGTGCATGGTTGTGACTTTAGATTAGAATAAGCATATTATCCCAAGCATCCAGCATGAAGAGACACTACCATGACGTGGGAATATTCAGAAGTTAGTGTGCTGATCCGGAAGATGCAATTGGTGCATTTGTGCATCTAGAAGTGCAGCAACATGGACTGATGCTTAGATTTTTACATGCAATGTGAGCTACAACATATAAAGATGATAAAGATTTTTCTTTTATAAATATGACATCAATTTTTTATTTCTATTACCTACATTGGTCCTAATTCTTTCATAGAAATACCCCTTATAACACGAATAGTGACATTAATTTTAATATCTAATGTTTCAGACTTCTGAAAGGGACTTTAAAGCCACAAAAAACATTACATAATCCTTTCCAGAGGCAAAGTATAGCTAACTATCAAGCATGAATTGACTATACTGCACAGAGTACAAGTGTCCCTTTAATTGGATAAGTCTTTCTGTGTTTATGTGTAGGGGGATGATATCTTAGACAGGAGCTCGGAGCTTATCTACACTGGGGAGTTGTCATGGATCTATCAACCATATGGACGCAGCCAGCAGCGAGTCTTCTTCCTCTTTGATCACCAGCTGGTACTCTGTAAAAAGGTAAGCTCTTTTTGCTTCGGTTTTGTTAATTTCCTTCCCTTTATTTCAAGACTTGGTCGGGTGAAAATGGAGCTGGTAGCTAAAGTATCTCAGCTTGCATTCCTGAAAGTTGTATCACATGGCTGGTGACAGTGATGCTCGAAGACAATGTGACTTTGTACAACCTTCGTGAGGAGTTGAAAAGACATTACATAATGCTGTAGGAGACACACCAGTTCTCTGTGAAGAAGCATTCAAATCCTCAGCGCCTTTCACAAAATGGAGCTGTGGTGGTTTGGGCTTTTATGCACCAAGGCTGCACTCTCTCCTGTCAGACGAATGTTCACGCTTGGCTTGACTCAATACATGCACAGAGATGGAGACACAAATGCAGACAGACACTTAGACGCAAACATACACAGAGGCCATATAACAGCATCATCACACTCACTAAAACACAGAGGATTTCATCCCCACAAAGAAAAACAGAAGAAAAAGAACAAAGATATATATATTTTTCTTCTAATCTTTAAAGAGGCTAAATGTAACTTTTTTCCCAAAATAAACGTATCATTAGCCTTTTCATGTGACCATTTATGA
>JAPMNP010698639.1:0-10456 GCA_029874935.1 Atherina boyeri | reverse complement strand
CTCTCTGTCCCCTTTCCTGTCAAGCTACTATCATATAAAGGCCACTAGAGCCCAAAAATCCTTAAAAAAAATAAATTAACACTCCCATTAAAAAAACAAAACAAAAAAAAAAAAAACAATAAGAAATCTTTATGAATAAAATCGAATCGTTTTTAATTGAAAATCTTTTTGAATCGAAAATCGATTTTGAATCAAATTGCGGCCCCAAGAATCGGAATCGAATCGTGAGATGGTAAAAGATTCCCACCCCTAGTTGGTAGCCGGGCTTGATCCCTTTGCAACAACGGCGATCAGAGAGAAGAAACAAAAAGTAGCTTCAGGTGAGCCCTGCAGCTCAGGAGAGAATGCGCTCTGAAGTTGAATGCGTTGCTTCCTGTCGGAAGTGAAGCGTCCATGCCTGACTAAAGAACTCGGAGCAAACAGGCCGGACCTCCAGAGACACTATTAAGAAGGGGAAGCTTTCCCCACTACAGCTCCAAGATGTTTTTAAGGCACAATTAGTGAACTTAAAAAAATTCCTGTTTGTGTTGAGCTATAGATAGATGATGGAGAAGGTTTCAGTGTGTATTACGCCGTTAGAAACTGGAAACGGCACTCAGACTGACATATACCTTTTAAAGCAGTCATGATTAGAACTCGAGCTGGTTCCGCCTGGCAACACTTTCACAGAAATATTTTTCTTCTCTTCCCTATATACACATATTAACTCACACACTCGTGCTCACACACATACATATCCCTCCACTGCAGCCTCCCACACAGAATAAATTTAGAAGATTGGCTGAGAATAGCACAACCCCGAATAAGATATCTTCCCAAAAAAAAAAATCGATAAAAAGCAGAAAGATTTCTTGGCTGTTTTTGGTGCTTCACAGCAATGGAAAATGAAAATAAGAATATATCATAAACAGGTTAAAGACAACCTTCTGTACTTGCGTTTAAAGAATTTTGCACTTTAAATAAAACACTGAAAAAATGCTAGAGAGGATGATTGGGATAACCAACTGTTAGGACTACTGTGAAGCTTAAACACAACAGTGAGAGTCAACATTTATCTGTTTCAGCTTAACAGGTGATGATACTGATTAAATGGTGTGTGTCATATTTATGTGAAAATAAAATGTCCTCTTTATTTACTTTATTTACTTATTTATTTGTTGTCCTGAGGAAAGGATCCACATTTAGGGCACCTTGTTTGGCAGCGAGTCCCTGCTTTGATTGCAGTCACATGATAGAACATGGAGCTGTCCAGGGTCACCAAAAACACCTCATATTAGATTGTAGTATATAATTAGGCTGTTGCGTACAGATCTCATCATGTTGATCTGTATCTGAAGTTCTAAAGCCTGTTCCATCCTCCACAAGAAGCGATAACTCTGTTGTTGAAGAACTAAGTTCTTGTTCGGCATATCATTTCATACTTAAAGAGAAACCTCCCTGCCGAAGTCCTCATAAGCCCCTCCCACTGCAATATGCGTCACGCTGAACATTATTGGTGGATAAATGGCAGCAACACACGGTCGTTGCATCTGGTTGGTCAAAGCCGCAGAAGTGTGTCTTTCTATGTTTTTAGGGAAGTACGGTAAAGATGTTCATACTTTCTCACCGCCTCGGCCAGTTGTTCCTCAGTTATCCATGTTTACTTCCTCGCATCAACGTAAATGGGAAATATCAACGTTGGGCTTCCTCCCCACAAAAAAATAAGAAAAAGAAAAAAAATAAGAAAACTTGGTTTCAGGCTTGTTCATGTTACCACGTCCCTCAAGTTTCTGACCAATCACACAATACTTCTCGGAGCCCCCACGAGAAGAAAGTTCTGCTCGGCTGAAGTGTCGAGAACAAGCGGCAAGCTGTCCCCAAACAGGTCTGCCAGAACAAAATGGTGTCCTATTCTTCTTGCGGCACCGTGAACAAGAACAACAAGTTCTTCCTTCTCACAGGGTTCCTGGGGGGTATAAAAAAGTCTGAAAAGCATTGAATTAATGAATTTGGAAGTAATTCCTTAAAAAGTCTTTAACAAGTCTTGAATTTTGAAAGCTGGGTCTTACATTTTGTACTGTATGCAAGTTCTCCATTCTGCATTTTTCTCCGCAAACGTTTAATTAGTCAACCGCGGTTATTTTCATCAAATAACATAGCCTAAATAAAGAGTGACGGGGCGGAACCAATCGGAACGCAACGCTGCCAGGGATAAAACTACAGCGAGTGAAAAATTAAGATACGTTTACAGAGGATTAAGCGCAACGGCACCACAATTATATCCTTTGACCACAAGGCAAACGAAGATCAGGACCTTTTTATCACCTAACTAGGCTACTCATTTCATGTAGGGGATATGGGGAAATGTAAATTGAATCGGGCTTGGTTAGAAAAAACAAGCTTTTCATTGTTGGCTAATGCCAGTGGAAAACAATGTCTTCAAGCATTTTTGCACTGTGTGCAAAAAATCAATTCAGTTGGATACAATAGGTATGAAAGTGCTAGAGTCCCATGCCAAGTTGCCCAAACACACAAGCTCAGAGAGGGCAAAGGCACAGACCCATTCACTCGTCGGGGTTTTTCAGACCTTTAGCCAACCGTAGAGGCTAACATTAGCCAGCTGGCTGCTAGAGGTGTAACCACTCCACTCAGGGCCATCACAACTAGAATGGATCTGTGCACGTCTTTTGGATCTACACACACGGGTTTGTTTGATAATTGAAATTAAATGAACATGAACTCAAGGAATTTGTTTTTCTTTGCATGTAGGGCTGTGAAATGGGTATTATTATTTTTTTTAAATGGTCTTAAATGGAAAAGGCCACCGCTCATCCGTCAAGAAAGTCTTTCTGTGGGGTGCTGCTGATAGAAAATTGTAAAAATGCTGTAGCCACACAATCAAACACTGTGCAAGATCAGTTTTATTGCAAGCTTTCGGTCTTGCGACCTTCGGGCCCGAAGAAATTTAAAATGGTCTTAAAAAGGTCTTAAATTTCACCTGTAGAAAACTGGAAGAACCCTGTCTCATTAGGTATGTAAGAGCCTTAAGGGTTGGTTCATGCTCAACATTAATTAGGCGTGCACTTATGCATGCAGACAGAGCCTTCTGTCCGTCTCCTGCGTCCTTTCCATGCGGTTTCCAGTCCGTTAGAGAGCTTGCGGATGCGGACTCCGACGTAGCAAATGGAACAGGGCCACCAGAAATCGTGAGGGTTGTGTCGCTCACATGCAACCAGAAAAAGGAACAAAAAAGCAGCTGCGATGGATTTAATGTCCGCACACACCACCACCATCTACTGAGTATGAAATATGTATTTACATTATCTGCAACTTCATTAGCGGAGGCTGAACTCTGAACTGCCAACAAGGAATTGTGGGTGAGAGGCAAGTACAAAAAAAGTACGGTGACAATTGAAAGCGTTTTGCAGGACAGATCTCCAACCACCGATCACATGCACATGTGTGCAGAGCATCATGAAGACCCCTGACTTGGCTTTCTCCTGTTGGCATCAGCATAACGTAGAAAGATGACATCTTTGTATGTGAAGGGTTGTGATTTGATGAAAAAAAAACAGAAAATGAAAAATGTTCCCATTTCCAAGCTTCATTTTGATTCTGCAAGTTTTAGCTTGTAGCAATGTAGCTATTTCATCCGAGAGAAAGAATATGATTTAGCCTCTGCTATCAAAAAGCACTTCTTTCATCATAAAACTGAAAAGGTCCTCCAGATTTGATGAATGTGAATAGTTTCAGTTTCTTTTATTTATTCTCTGTATCCACAGAATACTGTTTTACATTTGCATTTCCTCTTCAGCTCTCCAACCGTCTCAGCATCTCACCTTTTTTTTTATCTATTTATCTCCATCTCTCCCTGGAGTTTACCATGAATGACCAAATGGGCGAATGACATTGAAACTGTCCTGAGTCAGCAGATTACTGTTGAATCATTTGTCCTTCAGAGCACTTAGTGCAATGCCTCACAGCTCTTCCTAACTAATGCGAATGTTTCTGTGGACATTTTTCAAATGCTATTTGTGGAACATCCATCCCGAATGAAATAAGGTTTTATAATCTAAATCTAAATCTATATCTTTGTTTTTTTCTGTTTTGTTTTGGTTTTTTTGCACTACGCACCTGTTTTGATTGGGATATTAATGCTGAAAATCTTTAAAGCGGGAAAAATTACTTTTGGATTTTGTTTCTCAGTTTGTTTTTTGGGCTTTTTTGGGGTGTTCTATAAAAAGTGTCCATTACTAAAGCAGCATCGACTGAAATCTGTTTGGTCCTTTCATCTGAGGCATGTTGGTTGCTATTCTAAAATAGTAACCCTTATGTAACCAGGGCCCTTACACGGTGAAAGGAGATGTCAGATGCAGTTCTGCAGCATTATGGCTTTAAATCTTTCTCAGAGTGCAACCACTTAACAGAGGCAGAACAGATGATGGGAGCAAAAGAGGCTGTTCTCCTTTTTTTGTAGATTTCTTTTTTAGACTGTGGAATTTGCTTTTATTTTTATTTTGAAAAAGCAACGTTGAGTTAGTGTTTGACCGATGAAGCAATCTGGCTTGTTGAGGAAAAGGATGCTACCAGACATGGCTCACATTTTCCCTAATATTACTTTTGATTGCCATGGCTACCTCACTCCCCCAGCCAACTAAAGACATTTGAACAAAAAGCAGATAGAAATCAGCCAGAGAGCAAGTCAGACCAGCTTAGTTCACCCGTCACCAGCAGAGCCGGCCTCAGGCAGCCACGGACAGATGGCAATCCCAGGAAGATCTGCCGCCATCATACCTCACTGATACCGACTCTCTGCTTACAGTTGATGGATTGAACAGAGCAGCGTACTTTAAAGATAGGCTTGTCTTCCCTCTAACCAACCTACAGAGTTACTCTACCCAAATGGCACCTGTGATGTGCAACGACAGCATTCAGTCATCTAAGACTTAAACTGAACAAAAGATGTGCACTTAAACCATGTTTTTTTTGTTTGTGCTTGTCAGGCAAGCAGGGGACGGCTTTGAAAAGGAGAGGAAGAGCAAAGAATTCAAAGTCACATCTTTGTATTTACAGTAGTATTCCTTTTTTTCTCTTTTTGTTATTGTTGTACAAAGAAGAGCAGGTTAGCTTAACATCTTCAGTGTTTGACTTTGTTTGTGCTGCAAATAAATACATCAAAGCTATGAAGTACGAGTGTGAGCAGTGTTGAGTGGAAAGCCTGGAGCAGCAAAGGGTCAAACAGACATCACTCAGCAACATCTCAGTGGAACTAATCCAGGGAGGAAGGCTGTTGACAAGAAGTTGGTAAATTGACCCGCCTACGCCAACAGCGAGTAGCGTTGCTACATTGCTCTTCTATTATTCCCCAAAGTGTTAGACAAAAAGCAGAGGCTTTCTTTTTTATTGAAAATAAGGTGAGGTGGTTGGGTTTTTTTCTGTAGCAGATTCCCTGGACAGATTTCATATCTGTGAAGAAAAATATCTACTTGTACAGGACTTTAGAGTCCAAATCCCAAACCTGTTTGGATAAATTGTCAAAGACTACATGCTGAAGGCCATGGTTGCAGGAAGTGTTCAAGTTCCTCTGATTCACTTTTATCCACCTTCTGGTCTTGCTGAATTATCTTGGTCTCCATTGCTGTTTTATTTAGTTGTATTTAAAGATGTGAAGAAGAGAAGATGAAGGAAAAGAAGGGGGGGATCCACTAATGAGCAAAAAATGTATTTTAGAAAAATCCCTTAGAAAGATTAAAGTGATGCTGCTCACCAGCTGTTTCCAATCTGAGCTGGCAAAAATAAACTCATGACTAACCAATGTCTTCCGAGATGGTGTATAAGACCCAAGATGATTCCAGAGATTCAAGTTATTCCTAAAGAAGAGCTCGTTGTTTGTTTCCAGTTTGGATAACGACTACTTCTACTGAATTGCAACAACTAGCAACATACTGCCACGCTCTGACAACAAAACACAGTCGGGATGGAAAATGGGTATTGGATTTTCAAATGATTAAATTATAAGAAATGAAATGGTTTGTATGAATATCATCTCACTATGCAACAGCTTTGTTTTAACCAGTAATATGTTACTGCCACCACAACTTGTCTTCAATTTACCAAGCAGTTTGCTAACCGCCAGGAAAACACCCCTCTGAATCATTTAATTCCTATGGACGGTCTGGAGAAACTTGACTGGCCTGCAAAAAGTCCTGACCTCAAGCTCATACAACTCCTTTGGGGTGAATCAGAGCAGAGACTGTGACTTCACAGATCCACTTCTTGAGAAATGATCAAAAAGATTCCCATAAACACACTCCCAAACCTTCCGGAATGATTTTATAATAAAGGAACACACCACCATTTGGGCAAATATGCTAATTTCCCACCTCCCCTCGAGTTAAACAATTGAGTTTTACCTTTCCCCTGTTCATCCAGCCGTTTGTGGTCGCCACACTCAGACATTAGCACCTAATGCTAGGTGCTAATGATCCATGCTAAGCTAAAAAAGCCACAAATGGGGTCGCCAGACTCAGAGAACAGCTGGATGAACAGGGGAAAGGTACCCACCCTCCAATTAGTCGATTTCAATCGAAATTTCGGGGTTTCAGTCAACCAAGAATTTATTTGGTTGATTACAGCCCTAGATATTTCTGGGTTTAATTTGTATCTGTATCGGCCAATACTGGTAGATATTAACCTGATGCCAAGTACAATTTAGATTATTAAATAAAAAATATGGATTCCATTGATTCTGGTATTTGTTGAATAATGCATATAAAGAAATAAAATATATGATATAATCGTGTCCATTTTATTATGTAAATCGAGGGAACAAAAGCAGTATCGGCCCAAATTTCAAGAAAAAAGGCAGGCCTTAATCGGTCATCAGCTAAGGGTGGTGGAAGAAAATTGGTCTCGGCCCTAAAAAAAAAATCCATATCGGTCTATCCCTAATATATGAGAAATGTAGAGCAAAAGACAAAAACTGCCCCAAATTTCAGCGTGGCAGTACAACCTCTGGGAGGTAAAGCTAGCATATAAGTCTAACGCGACTATGTCGCTTTGTCAGCAGACAGTTTTATGTTGGATGTGAAGAACGGGGAAAATTCAAAGATGGAAGCTTTAGACATGCTTCCCATCAGGTTTTCTCAAGGTGAAGGTTTTCTAAGTTGGAATCTGTTTATGATCCCATCAAGAAACCTCTGATAGCGCTGTAGGTGAGCTGCACACAGCGAATATGAAAGAGTAAAATTTCCGGAGTTAAAATAATTTTCCTTGAAAAATAGTATTTTTTGCTCTGATTTGAGGTGAAAGAACGGAGGGAGTAAATCATCGTGGAGTCAATTTGTAGTTCCTCCAGTAGGAGTAAAAATAGAGTGAGAGTCAATTGAAATTGTCTCTATATAGAGTAAATTTTACTATTAAAGAGTAGAATTTTGCTCTAAATTGAAGAGAAATTACTCCGATTAAACTTAACTCTTTTTAGAGAGGGACCAAATGTTATCCAAAATAAAGTAAAAAATTTCCTCAATTTGAGTCAGTTTAACTCTTGTAATTTTACTGTGCATTCTCAGTTAACAAGTGTTGAAAAGTTGTCTCTTATCACAGATTCATGGACATTGCTTCTGACTCATACGAGGATAATTCTCCACAATTCCAGGTTACACAGTTTATTTGCGTCAAACTCTTCAATAGAAAAAGATTGCTTCAGATTTGCTTTGCTAGTGAATGGAACGTCAGTCCTGTCACATTGTAGAGTTGAATGTGTGCATGCTTTAATATGCCGGTCCTCTAGCAGCAGTTCTTCTCAGAAATGCTTCTTTTTCCTTCTTTTTTTTTTTTTTTGCTTTTTTTGCTTTTCTCCAGGTGTAAGATGTAACCTACTTTACTGGCTCCCCACATTGCATAGTATCATCTCATCCGCACACACACACACATAAATGTGAATACAACATGCTGTGGCCTACTTTTTGAGTACCTCAGTGGTAATCCTATCCGCGGCCAGTGAATTGAAGTGGTGTGGGAAAGCCTGTGTTGCTATTGTACATCAGAGGGACTGTGGGAAAAGACTGGATCAAGTCTCTATCTTGGAAGTGCTTAATGAACTTTAACTCCACGTTCCTGACCCGTGAGATTGGACAGTGATGGAGTACCATACGAGTGTATGGAAACATAAATAAACACGCATTTACGCATTCTCTAGTAATCACAGTCAGGCTTTTGTTTGGTACAAACACACACTTCGTCACATAATGAGGACTCAGGTGGCTGCACCGCATACTTGCTCTGGGCGGTGGCGATGCAGATGTTACCTGGTGGCTTCACGCTTTCCTCTGAATGTGTCTGTGTGTGTTTGCATTGGCGAGCCAGCTGTGATGACCAGCTGCCTGCTTCACCAAAGCCTTGGCATCTCCCCAGATTGTTGACCCAGATAGACACGCCAGGAGAGAGGAACACATACAGGCACTCTCTGATATCTTCTCAGAAATATGTACACCTGTGCGGGCACAATTCACAAAGACATACTTGAACTGTTTCTAGCAGAGCAGGTGAAGCGGGGAAGGGGGGTGTTTTTATGGCTCGTGTTTCTAGATGAGCTTACATTTTCCTGATTGGGTTAAGTTTTCTTAAAGAGTGACTCTTTGTTTTTAAAAACACTAAAGTTAGTTTTTTTTTTTGCAGTTTCAATATTTACAGCACTTTGCATGTGTGTGAATGGGTCTGTCAGTGTTGTTACATAGTGGCAGCTATTTGAGCTGACCGCAGTCATTTTGCACAAGATTTAGAAATGTTTCCTTTTACATGTAACCAACTGGCTGGATTAAAGTCACAGAGATGTCATGAGTTCGTCTCCGTTTCAACATTGTTTTCCATAGTTTATGCCTGCTACGGTTTAGTGGAAACCACTGTTTATGTGATGGTTTTTAACTTCTGGTATCCCTCTGCTGTCATTTCCAGGAGCATCAGTTATGTTAGCGTCATGGATTTAGTTACAAAGCCAAACTGCGCAGCATCTCTCTATGCACATTTTTCTTCCAAGCCAAATGTCAACATAGGGCCAAATAACTTGAAGGAGGGGAACTGTCAGATTTGTGATTTGTAGGGGTGAAAGAAAGAAAGAAAAGTTATACTCCAAGTTGTTAAGAATTCTAATTCAAAACTCCATCCATCCATCCATCCTGTCATGGTTTAGGGGTTTTCTCAGGTTTCTGTTTTTAGTGTCCTTGTTTTCTTTCGTTTAAAATTGTTCTGATTTTTTTTGTTATTTAGTTTTGGCCCCTGTTCTTAATTATTCTTCCTTTGCAGCACTTTAAGTTGTATTAATTTATCTTATTTCCAACATCTTCCCGCCTCCTGCCTCGTCATCCTTCTTCCTGATCGCCTCATGACAGTACGATCTGGCAATGAGCTAACGTAACTGAGCTGAAAACCAAAGGACATTTGAAACAAACTTAGAACATCCATCCATCCATCCATCCATCCATCCATCTATCCATCCATCCATCCATCCATACATACATATATACATCCATCCATCCATCCATCCATCCATCCATCCATCCATCCATCCATCCATCCATCCATCCATTCATGCATCATGCATCCATCATGCATCCATCCATCCATCCATCCATCCATCCATCCATCCATTCATGCATCATGCATCCATCCATCCATCCATCATCCATCCATCCATCCATCCATCCATCCATCATGCATGCATGCATTACATACATACATACATACATACATACATACATACATACATACATACATACATACATACATACATCAAAGAGACCAAAAACTGTCCAGTTCAGAGATGTGGTATAAGGTAACAGGTTTAGCAGTAAGCCACGTTAGCTAAAGTAATTTTGTTAGAATTTAAGATGTCATAACATTTTAACCAACACAACATTAATATTTTACAGCTGGAGCATTAAAGACGTAGTTGTAATGCCCAAGGATCAGCTGATCGTTTTTTAGGGTGCGTTCACCCCAGCACCTTCTAAATCAAATGCTGGTTTGCTGGGGGAGCTGTGAACATGCAAGACTCAAACTCCGGTCCGCCTGTAAACGTAGGTCATGCATGATGAAAGCAAACTAGGACCAGCTGAATGTTGCAACCCCCAAAATAAACGGCGTTCTCAATCGTATCAAGTCTGGCAGACTCTCGGGTGTGAATACAACTTGGCCATATCACACCTTGTTTTACAAAGAAGCTACATTTCACCATGCTAGACAGGTCCGAGCAGCAGGAGGACCGGTCAAGGAAAACATTTGGACAAAGAAGAAGTTGCTTCATGTCGCGAATCGCTACCTGCGAGCGATGTTATCCAACACTGGCTTCAGCTACCCATCTGGAATCACATCTCTGACTGTAAGGTCAACAAAAATATACATAGAAGTTCTGGATACTTTAGAACCCTCCACCTCCCCCTGATTGGGAAATTTCATCAAATATCAGCACAAAATGTAA
>JAPMNP010698630.1:0-12438 GCA_029874935.1 Atherina boyeri | reverse complement strand
CCATAAATATCTAAAAAGTAGTACAGGCATGATGAAACTTTCTACTAGTCCAAGATGAGTTAATAATTAAAGCACTCGAGTATACCAATGAAAGCAACCAGCAGAATGTAATAAGGAAATTAAAGTAATTTCACTTCCCATAAAAAGTGTAAATTTGACATGATTGTGGCTAGGGACAAATTACAGCACTATGGAATAAAGACAAGCTCCACTTTTGCAATAAACTCACCTTGCATTTTGTCCACAAGGGGGCAGAGAAGTACCTCAAACGACACAAACAACCAAGTTTTGATAGGGTTTTGTGTTATTGTTTTTTTTAAAGTATGGAAGATTTCTTTCAATTGAAAATCTAAAACAATCTACCCAGTAGAAATGAAAAAGCGGTAGGAAAAAGTGTTTATATGTATATCTATATATACAAATGATGGTAACACAACACTTTAAATGAGTTGCAAACAAAGAACTGCTGCATTACGTTTGCTGATAAATGCTGCCATCTGATGGACACAGTACGGTACGATCACTTCAGGGGAGGTAAAAGTAAACAAACACTTTCTGTTGGAACAGTGAGCTTTAAGAACTTCAAGGCTCTTATCAGCAGTCTGCAGGCAGAAGGTCAAAGTGAGGCTGCTTAAGTCTTCACATCAGGTTTGATTACATTCTGTAACGCAAACAGTTTATCTGGCAACCGGCCATTATCTTTAAGTAGCACCAGACATACATCACATGACAACAAGTCACCTGACTCACACTTCATTCTGCGAAGAGCGGATTCAGAGAAAGAGAGGGACCACTCGTATGTTTAAAAGCTTTATTATGTACAATAAAACACTTGAGGCTCGTCAGCATTTGGAATGATAGTTAACATATTTACACATATGTACATAATAAGAAATCCATTTAAAATACCAATATTTGAAATGAATAACCATGTTGTTATCCTAGTGTTAGTTTAGTAGTCTTAGAGTTTGGATCTAATTCTTTGTTTCATGAGTTTTAGCACATAATTCTCTTATTTCAGAATATAACTTGTGCATCAGTAGCTGTGATTATGATGCAACTTGACAATTTCACATTAATGCTGCAGACTGTAAGAAGAATAGAGCAATATAACTACACTGTAGTGGCTCATGTGTATCTCAAAAGTTAATACAAAGTTAACATGAACAAGTAATACTCACTTTTCTTAATATAAGAAACACACAAATTATCTACAAATGGACGGCACGGTGACATGCACATGCAGTACCGTTTGTGGTGGAGGGTAACATTTTTATGTTGTTAAAGAGGAATGTCTCATTTTCAATGCTACGTAGTACTTTTAAGTACAAGATAATAACAGTTAATTTCCTGCAAACTTATTTAAAACATAACAGATTTAAAATATTCTAAAATTGTCAAGGCATTCATTAAATATGTTAAAATCAAGTTATTATTGGACCACATAAAGGGTACAAAAGCACCTTGGATAATAAAAATGCAAATGCTAAATTCAACACTAACAACTGTGGTGAAAATATCACATCCTTCATAAATGCTTCTTTTTGGGCATGAATTCATTATTTTTCATCCTGCTGAGCCAAACAGTGTGACTCCATTCTAGTTAAAGAAACTAACTCTTTAAGGCCATACAATGACCAAAATCATTGGTTTGTTGATTTGTACATCAAAAGATGTCTCTGTAAAGTGTTGGTACACACTTAACTGTGTTACAAATTAGTTTAAAAATAACTGAAATTCCTATATTTATATGTTAAATATTACCACTGCAAGGATATTAAGACTATCGCTTTTCCATGTTTCTAAATGACAAGTTTTGACGAAGAGAGTTCTTTTGTTCTACAAATCCCCAAATGATTACCATGTGATACTGTGCAATAACACAACATTTCTGTCCACGGCTTATCTTTTCACTGACAAGACCGTTTCAATAACGATGGTCTGAAAAGGAAAAGCCACAGACGTGCAAAGACAGTCATCATCTAGGTAAGACTCTGCTGCAAAGACACAGACTCTTCCTGAGACTGACATCCCCTCATCTCCTCAAAACTACCGTGCAAGGAACACACAGAGTTCTTTGGTATATTTGCAACACAAGAAATAATGATAATAAATAAATAAAATATTAATGTGAATTTTGACAGCAAAGTCATCCATCTTTCTCCTGTTAACTTATTTTTTCTGAATTTTAATTATCATGTCAGGATATAGACACTATGACCATGCAACAACAGAGTCTGAGCAACAAATTTATTTAAAATGATCAATTTCAGTATTTGAGTGAGTATTGGATTGAAAATAAATAAATGAAATCACTGAATTGACAGTGTCCTGGATTTAGTTTTGAGTCCAAAAAAATCTTTTCACTGTAACTTTTAATTCATGTTGTCTATGCGGATGCCATCACAATAAACCTCCCTTAACAGACCTCCAGGCGTACATTGAGCTACGTGCCTATGAATGATTTCTCACTCACCCTGAAACAGCTAAGATAATCTGAGCTCAGCTTTGACAACAACATTTTAAATGCAATTTCTGTTATAGTTTGTCTTTTAAAGGCAATCCTGTAATGAAGTTATTTTAGTTTTACAGAGCAAACTAGAAAAAAGCACCCATCAGCACAGATTAACATTAACCAATCAATGTTAAACTTCCCTAGATTTACTTTAAGTCTCCTTGAATCCTATCTTACCTTCTTCCTGCTGTCCAAAGTTTTCTGTTGCTACTGAACAGAAACACATAACAGAGGGATGACTTTGCTGTCTTAATTCTAAAAATCGAGGGCCTCTCAAAGATAATAATGAAGAAAAGAAAAACTGCAACATGACTGACCAAATAATCGTGTGATTAAAGGGTCAGTGTTAGGTCTGAGATATTTTGTTTTATATTAAACTAAAACCAGCTGATTTACAACTGCTGTAAAGTGCGAACAATCCTTTTTTTCTCTCCAAACAATCTGGGCCTTCTTTCTGTGTGCTCATTTACCAAACAGCTCAGTGTGATTCCTTTATAACCTTAAAGACTCCTGAAGAACTTCAGAGACAGTTCATAGGTCAGAAACATGGTGGAGCTCATCGGGAAGCCTCGGATGGCGTTTACTGATGCTCCCCGAAAGAAAACCTGCAAAACAAACACAACAGACAAAAAGAGCTTAGATAGGCTACCTCTCCTTTTTTTAAAAACTTAAGATATAATGGTGCAAAGTCAGCAGAAGCTACTTTTTAGTAGCTGGAGGCTACATGCTAATGCCAATGATAAGCTAGTACTGTAACAGAGCAGTCAGTAGTGACTTCTCATTACACAGAGGCAGTAACATGGGTGTAACACAGCTTTACAATGGATTATCTATCGCCATGACTCAGCATTACTAGTCTAGGAAAGCTAGCAGCTAGCATGTCAATGAAAGTGAGCCACAGGATAAGGTGCTATCGCCTTAGTTAACCATGAGCATATCAAGGCTAGAAACCTATTAAATTTGCCTAATTCTCTGGTGGCTAACATGCTGAAGCTAAATACTGCGACCTAATTTGTGTAGAAGGGATTCATGTAGCATCTAGCAACAAGTATGTATCCGTTACTGACTTGTCAATTTATTCAAATTTGTCACTTAAACTGAGCCATAGTGTTATGTTACGTCAAATAACCTCTGTAAGTTATACAAGCCAGCAAAAAACCTCCAAACACACCTACTACCTTGCTTCTAATAAGGAGGAAAAAAATAATCGCCAGTGACTATGTTAAAGTAAAAATAAGGACAACCTTAAAGTTATCCACATATCTAAATTAAATGTAATCTTCACCTTATTATAGTTATCCCAATTATTGTAGGCTACTCGTTTTCCTCCCATTTTCAATATTTCAACGATAAATATCTTCTTTGTTTTTACTTATAGTGAGTTTTATAGGACACATAGGTGAGATTCTGGCCGAAACTGGTACTGTAACCATATGAAGCCATAGCCAATGTAAGAAATTGCTAAAAAATTGCCAAAATAGGTCAACAAAAACACTTTAGAACCCTCCACCAGACTTCATCAAATATCAGCACAAAATGTAAAAAATAACATCATTTAGGGGGCTGCAAATCCGTTTTTGAAATGAGAATATCCTGGCGAAATTACAGTTGTCAGTGATATACGTATTTGAAATGAACATAATTTTTTAATTTCTTGTTGTAACATATCAGAACCATGCAATGACAACTTAAAATAAAGATGATACATCATTCTTACATATGGCTCGTTTAAACATAGCAGTGAAGTTGTTTCTTATTGTTTAAGACATGAAATTGAAGTCACAGCAGGTTATTTAATTTTGGGACACACTGTTCTGCAATAATCTGACTGACTGATGAGAATCAGGTCAGTCCATTTTCGCAGAATACTGATTATCTTCTGGTATTGATCGTTTGACTGCTGTTTGCCAGAACACATCCAATGAAGTTTCCCCACATTGGAAGTCAGGACAGTTTGTCAACATTTTGTAACCTTTTATGCAACATCTGAACTTGATCTTTTGACCAGTTTGAACATCTGGACCCAGATTAGTTGACAGTTTTAGATCAAAAAGCTGTCTGTGCTGCAAACAGTGTTTTCACATGACTCATCCCATCACAATAATCTGACAAAAATCTGCTTTCTCACTGACAAATGGCATTTTTCTAAATTAATTTATCACTTTATCTCTAGTAAAGAGATTTGTTTTTATCTGGTGTTTGCCATTTGATTCCCTGTCTGGTAAAGTTGTAAAATGATCTTCTCATGTGGACGCTGAGCTTCCATAAAGTCACATGGTTAAAGACGTCTCAGGGGAGTCGAGTTCTGAAAACACAGCTGGCCTCCTGTCTGGCTTACAGTGTTTTCTAATGTTTCAACTTGTAATGATCAAACCATCTGGGCAATAACAGTCAGTTAATGATCAAAATAAGATATGGCGCTGCAGAAGTTTTCCATGTAAACAAACTAATGAAGCGTAAACTATGCTGAACTGTATGTATAGAAAAAAATAGTTCTCTTCAACAACTGAAGGTCAATACCTTCAGTTGTTGAAGAGAACTATTTTTTTCTATACACCACTAACACTCTCTTTGGTGTTTAAATACACTTTAACTTTAAATACATACAAAAATGTACTGTACAGAAAAGCAACATATAAAACATATAAACCAGTGAGATTCTATCGCATATCATTTTTCTTTGCCAAATAATTCAGATAAATTCCTGCAGATATGCAAAGCATGACATAGAGACTATCAATGAATTGGTGAAAAACCATGATGGCTTTTGGAAAAGTGTTCAAAAACTGTTTGCTTTAGTTGAGTTGCGGCTGTCAACTTCACTCAGAAGTGCAGATTTTAAACTCTCAGTGCTTGTTTGACATTGCTGGATCGACTGAACCAGAGATATGATTGTTTAAATTGAAAAACATTTACAGTATCCATATGTAAAAATAGAATAATCAAGTGTTTTTCTTTCGATGAATTTGTCACATTTTGTCATGTCGTCATGGATAAAAGCGGTCAAATCAGCTGATGCTACTCATTTAATTGTCTCGATTTGGATTTGAGGATTTTTGTGTAGTTTTGAACTCAGTATGTTAATAAAGTAGATCAAAGTGAAAAAAATAGCAAATCATATAGGGAAAGTCTTTCAGAAAAGAAAAAGAAGATGGCAAACATGGAGATGCACATTATTTTATGTGGTACATACAAGTAAAATTAATATTTTAGTATTTGATCACCAAATTTGGCTCAGACCCCCGTTGAGGGGGTTCAGAAACCAAACCATTTTGTTCAGAATTCCAGTTTTTCCGCTAATTGTCGATGGTTTAGGAAAAATAAAAACAAAACTGCTTTAGTCAATTTCAGATTCAGTTACGCCACGTAACCATGGTAAAATCAACTGCCAATCAGAATTCCCAACGGACATTAATGATCTCCAACTTCTCTCATCCTACTTTGACACATGCAACACAACGCTCCATTTATGGGGGTTTGATCTGAAAAATCTGAGGTCCTTTTTCATCATTTCATGAGTAACTTTTTCTTGTTGCAGAGGGACATGTTGTAATGTTATTATGAAATCCTGCGTTGTGTAAAAATAAGCGGTCTTGCAATAAAAGCCTACAATGACTGACGTGAACATGTCTGAAATGGCTGCTCACCTGTGCTCCCTCTGTCTTGTAACTGTGGATGATGCAGTGTAAAATTCCCTTGTACTTCCTCTGCAGCTGAGCGTCGGCCTGTAATCGACTCTTCACCACATCAGCAGGCGTGGCGGTAACCCAGGAAATAGACCCTGAGGAAGAGGAGATAAAATATAAGCTGCGGTCAGAAGAGTTTGTACATTTGGGTAATACCTAACTCATTCAGCTGATGTTAGAAGTAGCCTACAAAGCTAGGATTTGCACATTTGTGTTTATTCATTTCTAGGAACCATGTATCAATAGTTGGACAAGTTGTAGAACAAAAAAAAGGGGAAAAAAAGGTGACCCATATCAAACTTCAACCTATCAAAAAGGTAGCTATAATCTATACATTGCCACCATTGCAACACATGAGTGAGAGGGTGCAACTGCAGTGCTCATTCAGCTCCTGTGTTCTAGTGTTTCCGTTGGCATCGACCCAAAAGGAGCCCACACATCGGGGCCTCATTGATTTACAGCGCATGCTTTTCTGTACCACGTTTTCTTTCTGTCACGTGTTCACAGCTGGCCGGCCTACATCTGGAAGTAATCTGGCCAAGCCCTGCAGTGTTTATCCACACTCCACACACACGATTCCATTCAGCCACGCTGCTACATGTGATCAGCTGGATGTGTACACGCCCCTTTATGTTGTACATTTCTGTGCAGATAAGATGAAGTTTTACTTCTGGAATCTTCCATGTGCAAAAAAATGTATCAGTTTATATTTACTAGCACCACCTACACAAGGTCGCTGTGCTCGTATAACTATAGATATACTTCATACTGAGGTGTGTTTTTTGTTGTTGTCAATGCTTCACAGTAAGTAAAGCAAACAAAAAAAAATACTCGGTAAAAGAGGATACAGATGATAACAAAAGACTTAAAAATGAACAGAAATTATCCATAATGGAAATAAGGCCTGGTATGGTAAGTTAGTTTTACAATAAACAGTTTACTATATGTCCATAATACAGCATTATGATTAAAGTAAAACACCACCATTTGGGCAAATATGCTAATTTTCCACCTCCCCTCGAGTTAAACAATTGAGTTTTACCTTTCCCCTGTTCAACCAGTCGTTCTCTGAGTCTGGCAACCCAATTTGTGGCTTTAGTTTAGCATGAAGAATTGAATCGGACTAGACCGTTAGCAATTAGCGTTAGGTGCTAATGGTCTAATTCGATTCAATAATTCATGCTAACCCTAAAGCCACAAATGGGGTCGCCAGACTCAGAGAGCGGCTGGATGAACAGAGGGAAGGTAAAACTCAATTGTTTAACTCGAGGGGAGGTGGAAAATTAGCATTTTTGCCCAAATGGTAGGCGTGTCACTTTAAAGTGTTCAGGTGTTAAGCAAAAGAATATTTAAAAATAGTAAATATTGCACTGAATCGCTTGAACCAGTTTGCAGTCCTGACTTAGCTGAAGTTCATTCGCTGGATTAAAAAGCAGCTTTAAAAAGCTTTCAGCCAAATAAAACATGCAGATGTATTTTAATGATTTACTTTGGATCTTTAATTACTCTAATTGTCCAAATAATGGGATCTTTCTGTTCATGCTTCAACAGTGAATGTTAACAATCAATTTATCAATTTGTTCATTCATTCATTTCTTATACCACTTATCTAATTCAGGGTTGTGGGGGTTGGAGCCTGTCCCAGCAATTTTGATTTATTAAATCACTTGATAGCAATTCAATGTTTTAAGACATCACAATCTTCTGAGGGCTACTTCAGGCATGATAATGCTCCATATCACAAAGCTCACATAATCTCCAACTTATCTTGAAAATGACAATGAATCACTGTACTAAAATGGCCTCCATGGACATCGATCTCAATCTAATTGAGCGGCTTTGGGATGTGGTGGAACGGGAGATTCTCATCATGGTTGTGCTGCCATATGGAGCACAATCTCTGAGGAATGTTTCCAACACCTTGTTAAATCTACCTGTGTGCCACCGAGAATTAAAGCAGATCTAAAGTTGTTGTTTATTTTTTTTGTTGTCAAAGTAAAAACTCCAACTTGGACATTACTGATTACAGCAGAGAGGCTGATGATGTCAAAACACAAAAAGAGGAACAGTAATTTAAGCTGCTTCCCGTTGGCTCTCTTTCCCCATTAATCACTCAACTTCTTGCACAGCATCCCATCATTCATCTTATTGGCATATAAAGAGAAGAGTTGCATAACTGATAAACTTTCAGAAATGTTAGGTTAGTCATTTGGATATGTTGCTGGCTACGCCATCAAAAAAGCAACTTTATCTAAACAAACTACAATTATACAGCAACTGTTCTCATGCACATTTCACCGATGTTCTAAAACCAAACATCAGCTGTGAACTTTACCTGCCAAACCTCCGGCGAGCCAGATGGAGCCTGGATGAGGGCTTGACGAGGCGTCAGGTGTCAGCAGGTCACAGAAGACGGCGTAAGGGATGAAGTAGAGTGCATATCCAGGAACGTCCCTCAGGATCATGGCCCCGGCTCCTCGGTACAGGCCCTGGAGGCCCTCGGTCTGGAGGATGCTGCTGATGCAGTGGATGGGGCCTCGGTAGAGCATCTGGCTGGGGATGTCGATGGAGCGCAGGGGGATGCTGCCGCCGCTCGCCATGTTACCAGCAAGTTGCAGGTTCTCTGTGGAAATGGAGGTTAAACACGACAAGATGGTTGTTACTAGATAACCAGCAGCTCAACATTATTTTTTATTTGTTTAAAGTTATAGTCTACGATGTTTTCTCAGAGCCAGAGAAACCCCCTTCCCTCTGAGCTCCTTCCAAAGCCACGCCTCTAGCCTCCACCGCAGGAGGGGGACGGGGCGGAGACCTTAAACAGTCAATGGCGGAGACGCAAGCTCTAGGTGTAATTTTAAATATAGCGAGGGGATTGGATGAGAGAAGTTGAACAATGTGAGCCGTGTGGGCCGGATGGCTTAAATTGGTCAACTTCTCTGCAGCCCTGCACCCAATGGAATGATTTTTTAAATTATTTTTGCTCTTCATATTGTTAGGATTGTACTGTAGGACCATAACCAGCTAAATGAGGTAATTGACAATGAACAATCTTTGAAAATGTAGACTATAGCTTTAAATTGAGCTATAGTCTACAAGTCTATAGTCTAAATTTAAACAATTGCTTTAAAAGAATATGGTTAGAATAAATTGCCTTTTACTTCAGTAGAGATGTGTTTTTCCACACAGAAAAAGATAAGTACAGTGACCAAAACAATCAATTTATCACAAATACCACACACTATGTTTCTCGGCCCTTTGCAATTAAAAAAGACCTCCCTCTATTCTCGCGATAAAATAACCTCCCCATTTAATTTTTTAAGGCACAGCACTTCAGCTGAGTTGACTCTGACGAAGCTTTCTGGCACTTTGAACCATCATAAAACAATCAAGAATGTCTTGATAGTCACAGCCAAGGTGTTTTTGAGGAAGTTAATAAAATAGAGCAATCACATGCCTGGAAGTGTAAGAGGGGTGAGTTTGGTAATTATTGTGAACAAATAAAAAGGTTGTAAATGTTTCATGTGCGGTTTTATCTTAAAACTGAACCGATGTAACCTCAGTTTTATCAGGTTACTGTTTAACAGGAAGGCGCAGCCCGATTAACACACTGCACTGATATGACCTCATTTCACGTCAAGTCTAATTCAGACACAAATCCTCAAAGAACCTCACATTCATTCATAAAACATTAAAGTCTGAGCTGTTAAGGAATTTGGCAGAGGTCCGTGAAGTCCATCTTTCCTAAGTCTTAAATCTTTAAGGTCTTAAAATGGCAACAGATAGTAAAATGTGTTTCAATGAATATGTGCGTAGCATAAATTCATAATATCAAAGCTTGATAGAAGGCGACTTGAACTGAAAGAACCGAAGATGCCTTTCGGAGAAGGGGTGAAACATTTTCAAGACTAGTTTCAATATGCTGTGAAAAAAATCCCAGTTGAATATTGCAAAATGTCTCTATTCAATCAAACCTGACATCAGCATGTGCCATCCTTGAATTCATCTTTATAGAAGGTCACTTTATCTGATACAGATGGCTTTAACCCAGTTTATCCAAACATCATTCAATCCAGATCAGTCAATGTTAGCCAACCAGGCAATCTGTTCCAGATATTGCTTAAAGTTTAGCAATTTTACTGATTGTATTTCAAAGAGTAGATGACAGGTATGTTACCCAATGAATGGGATGGTGAAAAGACAAATGTTTCATTCATCCCAGAGGGACATTGCAATGCTATAGTAGGGTTTTTCTTATATAATTTTATACAGCTCAGGGTGCTTCATCAAAGCCAAGATGAAGGTTTCTTCCACTTTTCTCATAAGAAAACAAGATTGTGCACGTTGAATAGTTGATTCTATGAAAACTCCTATGTCACCACCTCAAATGTTTGAAACCTGGCTTCTCTGGTAGACAATTCAAAGTGTCCTCGAGCAAGACACTCAACCTCACGTCACCCCTAATGTTGTATGTCCCTACTGATATCCCTGCCAACTAAATGACAGTTTGATTTAACGGTTACACAGTAGTATTTTTAGTAGACTAACTGATGATCTGAAAGTTTTATCTTCTGGTTTACGTAAAAAAAAATATTTTTAATGCAATATAAATATTTTGCCTAAACTTTTTTTTTCTTTTGCATTTGTTAAATGTATGTCTGATCGTGCTTCAATGGCAATACTGTCAGCTAGAATGCTTCTGCAAAAGATTTATTTTATCTTAATCTGGCTTTCCTGTTTAAACAAAGGTTATTAGAATAAAATGACCAAGTGTGTTCTTGATTAATACACACACCCAGAAAGTCAAAAAGGAACTGCAGCCAGCCAAATTTAATTCCCCCCACTCTCTTCATAAAGTCGGTAACAAAATCTATACAACAACCAAACGTGCTCCTTGATTGTCTGCTCTGATTTCTTAAGAGTCTATAATTTTTTTTCTGTTAAGCTTCTTTACAGGTGTCGTAGCTGGTTGTCTGGTTTCTTTTATTTTTTTGTACAGTTGTTGCTGTTGCCTTTTTGTCAGTAGTACCTTTTTCTTCTCTTCACTTTCTAATTCCCAGTTCAGCATTAACATGTATTTTACAATAATCAAAATAAAGAACGATACACAAATATCAAGGGAAGTCTTAAAGTTTAATTTCCTTTATATCCATTAAGCTCCACATGGTGAGGGAAAATCTGTTGGGCAGAACTCGGCAGCAAGATCTTATTTACCTGCTAGAACCATTTGTGTCTGTATTTGTAGTCTGATCTTGACCAGGTCCACTGGAGCTCCCAGGCCAACTGACATCAGTCCAGTCAGCACGCTGGCCACCGTCAGGTCTAACATGCCACAGGGATGCCGCCCGTCGCCATAGCGGTACTTGCTAATGACTCTTTGAATGTTACTGAAGAAGCCAAAGACGGCCGAGTTGTAGAGTGTGATGCTGGCCAGCGGGAAAGACATGCCCTTAAAGAACCCCGCCACCTGAGAAGTGCAGCCAAGAGAGAAGAAACAGTGAGTGACGAAGTTAATGATCCAAATAAGCAAAATAAAAACATTGGTAATCGAGTTAAATGTGGACGGCACAGTTAATATTTTAAACTCAAAACACTCTGAGGATATCAGCCAGCATAACAATGCACAATAATAATGAGTGAATGGGATGCAGCTTTTGCCAAATATTTTCACTCCGTTGTCTGTGGAAAGTTCTTTCTACTTGCAGATGGAAATTTGAGATTCAGGGAGACATATGTTGAAACTGAACCACAGAGCAAATCATGCGACCTCTGAAAGAGCATGCCTGTGGTTTCTGACAGAGTGCCAAGCTGAAAAAGAAACATCTGGAGCACCAAAACAACAATAAAAATGTAAAGAAATGACAAAATCAGAGCAAAGCACACGTATAAGAACATGAGTGTTCAAAACCAGCACAGGTTTTTCTGTCAATCTGAAGATTATTAAAACATGAAAGATAGCAGTTAATAGAAAAGAAGAAGTCTGGATGTTTACCGTTTCTTTCCTGTAGATGGTAAGGATGCAGTGTAGAGTATTTTTGTAACCTTTGCCCGCCTGGAGCCGCGTCTTGGGGGGAAAGAAACCAACAAGAGTCAGAGTTGAAAGATGGTCACAGACGTGATTATCAGGATTAGTTTTACAATCAGTCAGAGGAAAGGTTTGCTTCGGATTTTCCATCAGAAAACTTCTGGCTCTACAACCAGGATGCATCATGTGACCTGTGTTTCAATTCAGTATTAGCC
>JAPMNP010698620.1:0-11477 GCA_029874935.1 Atherina boyeri | reverse complement strand
ACAGGGTGGAGGGGGAGTGGTTTTGAGTCGGTGCTACTGCTAAGCTAACGGAATCCTTTACTGCACCTTTAACTTGCTGACTTCTACATAATCTGATTTGTTGCAACCAAAGGAGCTGACAGCTTTGCAAATCTAACCTATTTGTTGCTAAAATGAGCAATTTAAAAGAAAAAAAAAGTTTTGCAAGAAATGTCAGCATCCACTCAGTGTCTCGCACTTGGTGCTCAGTGTCAGAGAACAACAGCAGCAGCACCCCATGCTTCTTTAAGATGCTTATAAATGCACATTTGAGTTCTCGTGAATTGTTTATTGGCCATGTGCTAGGTTTGAAAAAAATGTTTAGACATTTTCTTATTCCTTTTTTTCTCTCCAAGTGTTCAGCATGCGTACAGGGGTGTAGTAGGGATGCACCGATTGCCTGCCAAGTTACAGGAATAGGCCAATTTTCTGCTTGACCAGGTTGACCGGTGACCAGCAGATCATGCTTTACAAAATCTGATTACTTTCAAATCAAGTAGACGCATAAGGGGCTATTTACATCGGAAACATCTGCAGTTTGTGTGTGACACGGTGACATTTAGAATGCTTTTAAATCAATGTAGTTGTTTACATCACCTGCGTTGCATTACGGTGAGGGACCATCCGGTGAGCTTCATCATTTTCACAGAGCAAGTCTACTTTTGCCGGATGCCCAAACACACACACAAGGCCTGGGGGCTCAAAGAGCATGCGCAACACTCCATGTGCTTTTGACACATAAACAAACATGGATGAGGAGAAGCTGATTCTCGAGGTGGAGAAACGGGCAATTTTATATGACACCAAAGACCGTTTCTATAAGGACAAATGTGCGGAAGGAAAGAGCGCAGTGAGAAATCGCTGAAATCCTAGAAGTTGATGGTGAATAAAAACTTTATTGACTACCGTCTTTTGTTCCGATTTGACACCACAGGATCCCACTGTCATCCGTGGATATTTTTGCAACTGTACCGCAATAGATGTAAACTACCGGAGGGCCGTGGAAGCAGCAGAGATGCGATGCAACCGTGTCGTACACGCATTAGGTGTAAATCCAGCCTAATGTGCACAGAGGTTTAGTTATACCTGCTAACATACCAGCAAAGCATGTTTTGAAATAAAGTCTCAATCTATGAGGTTCTTGGTCATTTCTATCTCATTGATAGCCTAGTTTTGACTTGAGCTCGTTTGTGACTTTTGTTCTTACTCACCAAGTCAATCTGTATGCATTTAGCTTTCCGCCTCTCAAAGACATTGTTTCTGAATCTTTTCTCTTTGTCTGCATTACTGAGGATTTCTTCTGAAGAAACATGGAAGACAACTTCAAAAGCCCACAAAATTCCGCTTTCTGTTTCATTTTATGGATAACAGAGCTTTGTTGGCTTTACGACATACCATCACACATGACTTCAGAGGCATATTGTGCAGGTTTCATATGCCAAGAGAGACTCTCATAAACCCCATCCTACATTTCTGGCACTTCCAAAAGCCCCTGTTGTTCTTTTCTGTAGGTTATGTCACTGGGTTTCCTTGCTAGTAGTAAAGGAAGGGCTAACCTGACGAGAATTTACAAGTGAGATCTGACAAGAATATTGGAAAAATAAAAGAAAAAAGATAACCTAAAGTACTTTCCAGAGCCTAACCAGCCATTTTAAACGGCATTACAATATAAAGTACGATTACATGTCAATTTGAATGCAATTTTACAAAAGAAATATATTGTCACACAGTTTGTGTTTGCATTAGTGCCTATATATCTATAATTCAGGTTTGCTCAATGCATTAACTTAACATTGATCACCACACCCTACTTACCTAGAGTAGTATGATAGCTTATACAGTATTGGTTAAATATTTTGTAAAGAGTAGCATACAGAATGTTTTGCATATTTTTCTTTTTATCATAATTTCATCTTTAACCTTATTTGGCCAATACAAAAAAACTTTTATCCTAATTTTAAGTCTGTTTTGCAATAAAGTCCTGACTGAGATAGGAAACTGTTCAATCAGCAATGCACTACTCACATACAGTATGCAGAAATATACACAGAATAAGTGTAAACCTGTCATGTCTCTAACAAAGCCTGTTTAAATACCTATATCATAAACATCAAAGCTAAAGAAATAGACAGACAAATATCTACCATTGCAGGACAAATAATCCTACTTAGCTGGATTTAGACATTTGGTCTCGATATGCCTTAAGCTCTGAATAATACCATGTAGAACTTAATAAAAAGATCTGATTTTTAGATTCATGAAAATGAAGCTACGTGCTATGTATGTATTAAAAAATAGAATACATTGTGATTCATTCATCTAGTTTTCATATTACCATTGCTCACGTGTCTTAAAATTGATGTGCTGCTTGGATATCACACACCATCAGGCTTGAAAGATAGAAACACTCAAACATTGCATCACTTCTGAATTATTTCTTTTGAAAGCAAAACTTATTCAAGACCAGGTTCACTCCTGTACGTCGAAACACTGTGATGCTCACCGAGAAAATGCATAAATTGAACCCCTCCCAACTTAAGTCATTAAATATGTATTTGTTTTTGATTACTCTTGAAAATTAATTCATCAGGGCAATGACAGGTGCTCCCTGTTACTGACAAACGGCTCTGGCAGTTACTGATAACATGAGCTACTTAAGAATTCTGCACTGTAACCCTCCCCTCCATCTTTCGCTCTCTCCCTCTGCTTTTTTTCCTTTTCCCCTTCATGCCCAGTTCTCCTTTCTCTTTCGGTCAGGTGAGTTGAGAAATGATACCAGAACCGAAACATTTGTCATAGCAACAATCCACTGAAACAAATTACAAAGAAAGGAATTGCAAGAGAAGAGTGGACAACAAGAAAGGATGAAGGGATTGGGTGATTAGAAAATAAATGCACTTTAGAGGAAACAACAGTGCAACCCATTGGCACAAACTGGAAGCTGTGAGAGAAAGAAATAGCAATAAGAGAGGGAGAAAGAGGTGCGTGTAGCAGAAGAGCGTTTGGCATTGAGGTGAATAGTGTATGGTTTGAATCTACCATTTGTGGTTATGGCCTCGAGTTAGCCAGTGAGGCATTGAATGGGGCATTTGGGATGGGCAGTTATCCCCCAAGGCTTTCCTTTCAGCATTATGAGAAAACACATGACAGCAATGCTAGGTCTTACTAAAGAGTGCTTCAAGGTTGGAAAGAAAAAAGGCTGGAAATATGCAGGAGGACACTCAAAGGGAAACACTTAACACTCATCATTCTCTCCGCACTTGGAGTATAAAATAATTCATTCATGGAAACACAAAACTTGTATAAATGATGCGGAATATTTAAAATATAATCAAAGACAACTGCATGTGTAAATGCACGAGTCCTTCATCCATTTTAAAGGATTTGCATTGTTTAATAAAACTTTTCCTATTTTGGCTCTCCACTGCTTTTTTATTGTTGCAAAGTTGCTCTCCTTTATGACTATTAAGCTGTACGCGTTGGTCATTTAATTGGATTCTGGTTCAAGGTTCAACTAATTCTTCCCACTGTGTTATTTGCTGTTTCATACAGTATGTCCTCCCTCTTATTTATTAATAAAGACCAGTCTACACAATATTTTGCCAACTCTGTTAGAGCTGCAGGAAAGTTTCTCTTATGCACCAATTTCAGTAAAAACACTCACCCCTTTGAACTTTCATTTACATAATTTTAATAAGTCAAGCTTATCGGTTTAATAGTTTTGAACCAAGACCTTCATTCATAGGATAGTGCAGCTTGTGAACAATAAGACTTGACAAATTTAGTAGGCTGCAGTTATTATTTTAATATGAATAATAACCCAATTTAATCTACACTGCATAATCTCTGTTACTACGTATAGAATGACCTTTATTGGGAGCAGTTCCAGACAGAACTGTCTGCAAATGAATCACATGGTAATATTAAGCTTTCAATGACTTATTCAAATTACTCTTTTTCTAGAGTAAAATTATGTTCAAATAAATTTGAAAAAGAAAACAAAAAAAGATAACACTGTGCAGTGGACTCTTAAAGAGGCAGCATGAAAAGGACTAAATTGTAAAAAATAACGAATAATGCAAATTTGCATTCAGGCTAGATTTATTTTTCTTTATATTTGTCATGCTCAACTATCCAACCCCCATTAAATAAAGAACACAACTCAATCAGGGATAGAATTAATCCGTTATTTACTCTACTCAGCAAACAGTTTTGATAAAGAAAACCAGTTTAGTTTATGTTGACAAAAAAATGTAAACATCACAAACTTTACATCAAAAGAGAAAAACGGGATTACACTTTCTGGCTTTATCATACAGTTGAAAATTCTAAGAGGCAATTAGAATGAAAGTACAGCATTTCCTTAAAAAATTATATTCAAATTAAAATATAATAAAATATATATGTTGATGGGTTTGACAGTGGCATATATTTACATCTACCAGCCAATAGCGGCCGCCAATGTTCCAATAGTACGTTCGGCACCGCGAGGCTGGCACTGGGAAAAATGTCAGTCAGCAAGTCAAGCATCTGCTTCAGAGCCCCGAAAATATCGTTATCCGTCTCAGAAGAGGAGTGACCGGAGAAGAGCAGAAACTAGAGTAAGGTGAAGACTGCACTAGATAGCCCCAAATAAAATGTTTTCATGGCATCAACACACTAACAGATTTATTCTACCCCTGATTGAGTTGTATTCTTTATTTAATGGGGGTAGAAAAGTAGCCGTTACACGCGGTAACGGCTACTTTTCTCCTGGATCGGTAAGCTTACTCAATTGCTAACTTGACTAAGCTGTCAGTTAAACTCGACAATGCATTCGTCACTGGACACAGTGCTGGCTGGCAACGCTCTGGCAACATATTTTTCTGCTGTTGCAACTACAACCTAGACACAGTAGATGCCGCTATTGTGTTCGTGTTCCATATCCAACCTTTAAGCTGTGAATTAAGCTGGAATTCGAAGATAGCTGTTCATCTGATTATTCTTTCCACCTTCTGAAATCTTCATCTTCCACTCTCAGCAACTCAGAGCATGATGCTGAACACATAATGATGAGGACTGTGCTTTTTGTCTCACTCAAAATTTAAAGAATTTATTAAGTCAGTGCAGTGATTTTCCATCACTTACATGCTCACAAACTAATTAATGCACTAGGTTTAGTTTCCTGAAAAAAAGGACTTCAACAATTAACTGAGGGAGGCAGTGATCAACCCACAGTCTTTGCTACTGGCAGGCAACCGTCCTTCCTTCTGTGCTACAGGCACCCCAAAAAGCTGATGCAGTGTTCTTGGAGCTGAATGTCTTACCTTCACTTCTTCAAACTTACCTCTGGAACAGTGTCTCAACAACTCAGCCAAAGTCTTTTAACTTAGTCATATAGTTTCTGCAGAATTTGAATGCAAAAACTGTGCACTAAAGTCTAGTTTCTATTCTTTTTTTCCTCTGTTATAATAGAATTCTGCACAATCATCCAACCCTAAAAAGAACAATTAAAAGATGTCAATGAAAGACTAATTTTGTTGTGCTATTAATAAATATGGAACCCACTGGAAGGGCATGTTAAACATCAACAGAAACTTATTGACAGACACAAATTGTGCCAACAAATCAGTATACGCCAAATGATGAGCTGATGACATTTTTTTTACAGAAGAGAGACAAGACAAGATGACTGCAAAGTGAAATAAAGGACCTCCAGAAGATTGCGAAAGTCTCAATAACACACACACACACACAAAAAAATTGCTATTTGATTACCACTGAAGCTGTTTATCATAACCTCGAGGACGGATCCATTTTCCCTCAATGATATTCCCAGGAATAATTCAACACATTTGTCTATTTGAAGATATGCATGTTTTCAACAGACAATATTTCCTGTCCCTCTTTTGGCTGTAAATGAGCTTACTTCCTTTTCCATGTGGAGAAGAAATGATGGGAGAGGGGCTTGATGGGCTGGATACAGAAATGGGTTCCCTTTGAATAATGCAACAGGGAAACTGGGCAATATGACCACCGCGCGATCTCTTACAGAATAGAAGCAACTGCGGATACCATTCCAGCTGCGCTCGTGAATTCATATCATGGGAAATGTCAGTTAAATCAAAGCTGGAGCTCAAGAAAGGTTCTGGCAGTTGTTTTTTGGTGGGGATAAATAAAACATGGCAGAGATTACTCCACTGCTCTTTATCCCCCCACTCTCACTTTCTTTCTGTTTCTCTCAAGTTTTTTCACTTAGGCCGTGCTCAGATCAGGAATGCTTTTTTAGCAGCAGGAGGTACTCTGGACTGCATGTGCTGAAGCACCAAGCCTCAGCACCAAGCCTCAGCTACCAAGTGCTTTCTGATTTTGATTCGACTGGGTATCCAACTTGCATTGCTGTTGTTAAAAGCACAATAACCTGCACACGACATGNCTACACCTTATCTGGCACTTCTGATTAAGAATGGCAAACTGCTGCTTATCTTCCATCTTTGGATGTGGAGAGATGGTGACTTGCTTAGGGTGGGCTGGCTTCATAACTTTACGCTGCCATATCAGACCAAGGGGGTACATTTATTGATTTCACACTGACAAACCTACACAACCCATTAGCACCTAATTGATGTTTTAAATGAAGAAGCCCACCCAGTTTTCTCCATAATTCACAGATCCCATTTCACAGAATAAGGCTGCCATTAATCTACATTTTGACAAATCCAATCAAAAGCCCAAAACTGATTGTGTGCTAGTCCATCCCTGTGGCACTTAATCAGCTTCAAGTCTATTCATTATACTGCAGAGTATGTAAGCGCTCAAAAATTGGCAATAAATATTAAGTTTCATAAAAAGCCTTATAGCGTATTTGTTAGGTTATATTTTCATAAATGTGTACACATTTGTCACATTTAAAGCAGGATAATTATGTATGTGAATGTATTCTAAATAAACTGCAATGCCTGTGTTCATCATAATAAAGAACTACATCAACCATTGCCACCATGTGGCACACTGATATATTTCCAACAGCTTTAAGGCAACAATCAAAGTGTAGGGCACGGGGGAGAAACCTAAAGTAACCAACTTAGTTGTAGCTTCAGCTAAATGGCTGATTTTTTTTTGCCAGTTTTGTTCATTAGGTTTTAATTTAGCTAAGGAAAACAGAGATTTGTTCAGAAAATGGTGAGAAATAACAGGAAAATGCAGATGAATATTACACTTGTTGTGTTTACTGTACAAGAACCAATCTCCCATCGTTGTACATACAGTAGTAATCTACCAAAAGCTCAATCGGCTCATATCTTGATGCACTAAATGCATAAATGCATATTAGTGATCATTTCTTTTAAGCAGTGCATCAATTGACTGACTGGCCAATGGGTTTCAGATCTATCCGATTCTGTACTTTACTGTTGAATCTGACCAAATGAGGAGCAAAAATGTTCTTGCAGTTCACACAGATTTCCTGAAACAAAGCTCACGCTTTGCTCCAATGTTATGGGTAATACATGCACAAGATAAGTGTAAACAGAAAGAACAGCCTAACCGGCAACGGCCTTTTTTCTCTGGATAATGAAGTGCACTACATGTAAATCAGATTCAAACTTTCTGGATCAATAAGGCACTTACAAGATGTTAAAAAACAAACAATGCCTCTCTCCAAACACAGCAAGAGAGACAGTAAGCAAGAACCGAGTTTTTTTTCCAAGTGAGCTGCCATCAGAAATGGACAACTAGCACTGGTCTCCATGTTCCATGCTGTGAGGCAAGTGCAAATGGACCGACTACAAAGCACAACACCGAAAAGTGGAGTTTGAGTTGATGTGTCTCTCCTTCAAAGCCTTGGCTGCCAAGCAAACAACAATCCCTGTCACACAAAAATAAAATCAAACACTCAATCTTAGCTCTATAGCCTTAACATTTTGAGAGACTTTGTACAGCTACTGTTGATCTGATACCTTAATAAATAAAGCCGTATTTACGTTCATTGACAAACTCATATGTAACCTTTGTATTTCAGGTTAGAGAGTCTATTATGATAGTTTCTCTCTTGCATCCTCCTCCTTTCTTCAGCATCTGACAAGGCAGGGCAGAGATGTGAGGACAATGAGACATTGATATTACTCAGTTCTGTGAAAATTGTAATATTACTGTAAATGCATTAAAATACTTTACAATCTGTAATCCACAACATCCAAATATGGACAGGGGTTGAACCCAAACATCTCAAAATCCATGGATCTGAAAAGGGTGAAAAGGTAGCTAGGAGCTCTGCTTCGGGTTAAAGAATAAAACTAATCATGTCCTGACCACCAGCAGCTCTTAACTTGCAAATTTTCCAGCTGAACTTCACCTCGAAAATTCATCAACATTAAGAAAACACTGAGTTGGATGTGATTACAAACCAAAATCTGTACATAAAACAGAAGTTGTGTTTTAAGAGCTTGAGAACTTCATTGTGATAATTGTTTGATTGAGGATAGTAGAGGACTCTTCAACTTACTCCAGTTTGGGTGGGAAAGGGGAAATGTTGAAATTTTAATTTCAAAAATGGAATATTCATTAGAGGATTGTTCGTAGAAATTTAAATGGACCAAAACCAGAATCAGTAGGTCCAACCTGGCGAAGAAAATGATCAGTGGTGCATCTCTTATTCCATCTTTGTATAACAAAAAAAAATCAGTCAATTCAATCATCAGTCATTACAGCATGATCTTCCTAAAAATAAAATAAAAATTAATTAAAAAAGTCAGACATTTGAATTGATAGTATTTTTTACAACTGTTCAACAGAAAGAATAACTAAACTGTCAGATATATTTTTGTTGTGGATGTCTAATGTCCAGCGGATATAGCTTAGATATACCCACAATTAGTAAAAAATAAATAAATAAGTAAATAAATAAAAATAGCTCCCCTGCAGGTGATCAATCACTAATCTAGCACTTAAAGTTGTCTAGTACATGAAATATGCAACAAATAAACTTGCCTTTAAAAATAAAAAATTCAAAGACTGATGATGAAAAGTGCAAGTTTTACCCTGCAAAGAACTAGGAAATAAAACTAATAATATAAAACCAACCATTTCTATGGGCCCTATTTAATACAGTGTTAACTTGGTGCATTGTGCACTTTTATTTTTAATTACATGTCTTATTATTATTTTTATTTTTTTTATCATGCATCCAATTTAAGATGTTTGTTAAAGCTCAAGTCATTTTCAGGAATCAAAATGTATAGAACTGTTTTAGTGTAACATGGTCTATGTGTTGCATGACAATAAACGATTTTCCTCCAATGATACTTAACATGTGATGTTGTTTAGAAAAGTTACATTACATGGACCTTTCAAACGGGAATCAAGGTCGCCACATAGCCATGTATTTAGTAATCATCCTGCTTGTAAAACCCTTTATTGGAGAACTCTGACGTGTGATAGCTGACAGACAAACTGCACTGGGTTCACATCTACATGTATGTCGCTGTAGAGATTTGAAATTGTATTCAAGCCCTACTCCATAACTCAGCCTTGCTTTGCTTTTACATTAATTTTATATGTGCAGATAGGGTTTTCCTTTCACATCCTTTCATGTTTGCATAATGTTTTGACAAGTGACATCCACATTACAGAAAAACATAAATATTTATTTTAAAGCCTGAGTAAGAGTCATTTCCAACCAACAAAATGCATCTATGCAGCTTCCATAAACTACATCCTCAAACACAGAAACACATTTTACATCCATGCATTCGCAGCCTTTTTTTTCCCCAGGCTCAGCTCTCTCCTTTTAAATACCATTTACAACGTATCACATGTAAATGGTGGCACTGTGGAAATGCTGGCCATAACAATTCCAATTCTGAGCCAGCTTCAAAAGGTTATCTGAAGCGCCTTTTACACAAACTTTAGGAAAATGACAAAACCCTCCTGATCCTTACATAGAAAGTTGCCCTAAAGATACTTACGCTTAATCTAATATTTATGCTATGCAAATTTCCAAGTCGGAGCTAATTTCAGAACTTGGGATGCAAAAATGAAAACCTTGGGGCTAGTTAGCTAATCGACTTGCAAATGCAACTTTGTTACACTGCCACATGCACTAAATGGATGTCAATAGGTCAGGACAGATTCACCAGAAGAAAAAGATCAAGACATTTATAAACTCTGCATAACATCTCTGCATCTTCTCTTTGTTATTCTCCATATATCACCAAGCTAAATTGAGAACAATGGCGTGAAACAAATAACCCACGCTATTGGCTATATCATGCAAATCAACTCATCAAATGCATCCTTTCTCTTAAGGCTGCTCTTTGTCCAAATTGTCCAACATTTTAACTTTAAATAAAGAAGATGCAACCTAATAAAATAATCAACATCACACGACTAATGCACTTGAGAGAGGGAGTAGCCAAATATGTTGTCATTTTTCACTTAGTTTAAACGTGACACGGGTCATTAGATGCGTCATTTTATCAGGACGGGATTTTTGTTTGTTTATGTTTTTTTCCCCCAGCAGAGCTGATACTCAAAGTGTCATTTACATTTAACTTCCTTTTAAAATGTTAAACAAAACGCTCGACTTATTAAAAAACCTTTGAAAACCCCAATTATTTCAAACACGCATCAGCGTGTGTTGCGAACCACATGTAAAACATAATTTCAAACATAATTGAAATGAACAGTCGGAAAACCACTTTTCAAAACACAAACTAAGTCCAAACACCGCTCCAGATGCCGCCGCAATTCTCTCTCTCACACACACACAGACACATACCCACACCTTACGCTGAGTTTATAGAAGAAACATAAGCTTCCAGGAGGGGGGTCAGTATCGAAGCTGCTCTTACCTCGAGCTACCGTGGCTGGGACTTGGAAACCAAGGAGCACGAGGACGGAAAAACTCAAGTAGCATCCTCCCGAAAACTGTCCCATCACTGTTCCGCTTGTCTCCCTCCCCATCGGGCCTGGGGGCACCTGCCGCGGGTCTGAGGCATTTGTCGTTAGCTTGAGACTCCTCTACACACGTCTCCGTGTCCAGACGAACGCCCTGGTCCAGGTGTTGTGGGGGGGCTGCCGGGAGAGCTGTCCGCTCACCACACGGAATCGCAGTGCAGAGGGGTAGAGAGATGGAAAGTGGCGCGGAGCTTTCGGCTGTCGGCGCTCAGCTGCGCGAGAGTGGAATAATTACAGAGCGCGCGTGAGCCGGCAGCTTTTAGGGTTTCGGAAGAAGAGGAGGGAAGAGAGATAGAGAGAGATAGAGGGAGCGGGAAAGAGTGAGAGAGGTCTTGTTCCAACCTCAGCGGACCTGTTGAGAAATGACAATAAAGTATATGTAGGCTACCTGAGGGCGCGCACGGTCTCACGGTTGTGCGCGCGCTAATGACCACATGAAAGGAATCTGCTTTTTTTCTTTCAATTACACCTCTCTCTCTCTCTTTCTCTCTCTCTCTCTCTCTCTCTCTCTCTCTCTCTCTCTC
>JAPMNP010698573.1:0-12039 GCA_029874935.1 Atherina boyeri | reverse complement strand
AAAAACGACTCGAGCAAGCTAAATTTGAAAAATAAACAATTCAGAAGTTCAAACCCTTCCCTCAGATTTCCCCCTGAAACCACGTCTCCAGAGTACAGGAACGCGCAATGCTTGGAAGCATGTGGGGGAGGAGGAGGGACCAATGCCAACTGTTTTTGATTGACACATCATCATTCAATCATTTAGACGGGACTGTCAAATGATTGGCAGGTGTTTCTCCAGTCCTGTACGCTCATCAGGTGGCTATTTTTTTATATTTTGGTGATAGAGCATCTAATTAATTGGTTAAAATCAGGTGTTGAAGAGGAATTAAATCAATATAGTAAAAATTGCTCTAGAAAAACATTATGAACCCTGCCCTCAAACGGCCCTAGAAGCTCATTGTTTATTTACAGGTTTAGTAGCTGGCTGTCTAGTTTTTCCGTTTTAGGTTTGATTCCACAGCTGCTGTGGTTGTTTCTCTATCCTTTGCAAATTTGGCAATAAAGCAATTAAAATGAATAATAAAATAATAAAGTATAAAATTTAAGAAAAGCAAACTTATTTGGCATAACACGGCAGCCAGATCACCATTCTGCTGTTATAATACTGTAAAGGACAGGTAAAAAAAAAGAAAAATTCAAAAGTGAAATTGTATTTCTAATATAATATTAACTCACAACATCAAACATTTTTAAAGTTGATTTTTTTTTTAACTCTAAAAGCTCTTTATCTCCTATCTTGAATTCAATCATCAAAAAAGGAAGATGAAAAACTCAAAAGGGAAAGAAGAATTAACTGTTATTTGTTTCTTTTTAACAATCACCCCTGCTAATATCATAACAAAGACAAACACCTACAGAGCAGTGATTAAAGCTGCAGTATTTGCTTGGGGAACCTCTTTATGCAACCATGAAAAAGCCGTGGACTGCCATTTCTTCACTTTTGGACCTGTTTTTAAAAAAAAATTAGGTCCATATGAACAAAATGTGGATGTCGATGAACGATAAAATTTTTGCAGATACACCAAAACTCGTCTGTGAGGACATGGCCTTAATTCTAACGACACAGGTTCTGTACAGTCAAAACTTTGCAAAGCCTTTGTGATCTTAGAGGGTAAGGTGCCCCAGGTTGGTACCCACTAAGAAGGACTGTCAGGGAGATTCTAAAAATAGCATAAATTCCTCTTATGGCTGTCTGTTTATGCCGTCTCCATATTAAATAGAACATTCCTAAAACCAAAAGTAAATTTTTTTAAATCCCCTTTTTATTCACGTGTACTGTATTTCATTAATTCATTCATTAGTAAATAAATAAACTGTGAAATCAGCCCTCCTGAATAATGCATGCTCCTCCTTGTCCTTAAATATAAACCCTTAATGGTAAAATTGTGTTTCCTACATCATAATTGGTCTGTTTTGACTCATCAGTCTGAGTGTCATACATGTACCTTACCTATAGGTTTAAAAAATGAGAGATGCAAATTTGAGCAAATTTAAAATCTGCACTGCTGTTTTATGTTTTCACAAAGAACTCTAATGTAACAGGTAGCCTACCCATTACAGCATTATGGACAAATGTAACACGTGGCAATAATAGAATAATTCAAACATCATTTAACCGCTAAACTCAGCTGTGAAGTCACATCACAGTTTCAACCCTCATTTCGGACTAACGTAAATGACTGAAATGTTGTACCACAGTTCAGCTTTAAAACGTCTAGAGGAAGCCATTAAATCTTATACATGTTAGATTCTTCATCAACATCATGGAATAGCCAGTAGAGCAAAATCTGTCTTGTGTCCTTACTGCAAAATTCAACTTCAAACGACTGCAAACCTGATGCCTTTTAGAAACAAGTAACGTGTACTGATTTTTTTTGTTTACAACGGGCAAAAGATGTTTGCAGAAAAAAGGATAAAGAATTTCATAAAAATATTTAGTATTTTACAATAACAGGGTTTCCCTAGGTTTGACCACCCCAAATTTAAGACCTTTTTAAGACTACTTTACTGAAAATTAAGATCTACATCGAACCCATTATGCAGTCAAGTGAAAGTGCAAAGTATTCATAGAAAACTCCTCAGAGTATTAGTTACTTTTAACAGCTGATGTCACCGTCACTTCTCCAGACTAGGGATGGAAATTGTGTGATTTCCATTAACAAAAGTTAAAACACCAACAATATATTAATCATTAATAATTGATGAGATACAAAACAAGTTTTTTTCCATCATTTTTTTCATTTTAAGTTTTTATTTCCTTATTCAGTAAACGTCTCCAGCAGACAGAAAAAAAAAGATTACTGTATAATTAAATTTAAGACCTTTCTTTAAAAAATTAAGACTTTGACAATGGAATTTAAGACTTTTTAAGGCCTTAATTTAGAAACATGACATTTAAGACATTTTTGAGACTTTTAAGACCCTGGGGCAACCCTGTATAAAGATCTAGGGTGGACTGGTTGGGTTTCAGGCTCGTCTTGCCACTGACATGAGAAATATATCACGGTTAAAAAGCAGGGCTTGGGGCGGTGCATGGCGCAGTGGGTTAGACGCCCACCCCATGTGCGGAAGCAGTAGATCCTCGCCTGCAGTTGCAGGTTCGAATCCCGGCCTGTGACCCTTTGCTGCGTGTCATTCCCTCCTCTTTCTCTGATCCCCTTCCTGTCAAGCTACTGTCATAAAGGCCACTAGAGCCCAAAAATCCTTTATATATAAAAAAAGGAGGGCTCCAAATTAACACCTGCCTATGAATCAGACTTTCAATCTCTAAGAGCCACAGCAGCTGACATTAATAAAAATGAATGACGAAAATACAGATGTTGAATCAGATTTCAAACCTTTTCATGTATTTCCTGTGTAGACTGGGCATCACAGAACGCAACAGTGGCCAGATCTTTTAGGATGGGCATCTCCACGGTGCAGTCGCGCCCATCCAGCAGCGCCACCAGGGGGCGCGGGTGCATAGGCCCATTCATAATCTGGGGCCGAATACCTGCAGAGAGAGACAGAGAAAAGACGCAGTTCATTATTTATATGTGGCAACACAGTCAAGAGCTGCACAAGAAGCTGGAAAATGGGAGTGTTAACACACACTGCGGCTGAGTGTTTTTGGCTGAGTGATAGTGACCCGTACACACCTGATCGATAGCCCTCAACTTGACTGAAGCACTCTACTTTAAACCACTGTCATCATCTCCCTTACCTGACAACACGGGTCGATATTAAACAAACACACACTCACATGCTAACACTCTCACAGGCACACAGAAACCAATGATATGACTACCCCCTTCACTCGCTGTTAGCTACACTGTTACCAGGCAACAGGTCCTTTCACCCCATGAGGTCATCACCTCCATTATCCTATCACAACGCAGGAGCCAACAGGCCCTTCGTTACTGTTCCTTAGTGTGTGTGTGTGTGTCTGCACCTTTTGTATACTGTAGATTCTTTTCACAGTTAGTCTATCACTGAAAATAGAAATCCACAGTAATACACATCAAACTCCAGGGGTTTCTGTGTATATACATAGCTCATCAAGAACTGCTTAAAATAAGCAGCGTCCCATATGATGCATTCTTAGGCACATTTAAAAAAAAAAATACTTTCAGCTAAATTAAAACGACTAATTCTGCCGCCGACATGAAAACAGTTTAGTGTTGGAGAAAAAGGACCCAACAGTGTGGTCCCAAATTCAGATAAAAAGAGGGAAAAGAAAACAGATAAAGGAGGTGGGGGGTCCACACACCGCCACTCGCTTGCTCCCTGCTGCCTGTTGTCATGGTGATTAGAGGATTTGGGCAGGATTATGAAATATTTTATTTAGTGGCATCTGCGCTGCTGGAAAGGACATCCGAGCCTGCTCGCTCTGTGACTGCTTCTGTAACTCCTCCAGTTTAGGGAAGCAAGGACAATGTTTGTGAACTCCAACGCTACAAAAGGCCAGCATACATGCTGCAAACGGATCCGATGTATACAATGTTAAACATGAAAAGAGAAGCATGTACTGTAAAGATAGCACTGCTTCAAATTCTGTTTTCTACTGTGGACAGTTATCGGTGATGCAAGTTTAATAAGATTCCATTCACTGAAAATCTGTTTTTGATACTAATTAATAATTTAAAGGGACATGACGATTTTCACAGTCAGCTGATTACAATGTGTCGAGGACTCTAATGTGAAAGAAAAACCTTTCATAATTAGAAGCAGTTCTTGCCAATTCATATATATATATATATATATACACACACACTCATACACACAGTAGTTTCTGTTTATCAACTTTTAACATTAAATATTATTATATACTTATTAATCAATATATTTAAATTACATATAGCTTTTTATCATATCAAACTAATGAAACGAGTCTTTTCGAGGGGACTTGAGTTTTATTTTAGCAGATAATAAGCCCCATCCATGCAATCTCTCCTCACGCTGGCACATATTCAGACAGTGCATTGCTATGTTCACAGCAACTGATTATGTTTAATGTCGTATTCTCACGAGTAAGCTGCACACAGAAACACAGATAAGTACAATATGAGGAACAAAATTCCAACTGTGCTCGGCCCACAGAGGGAAATGAAATCAGAGGATTAATTTCTGAAAGAAGCTTAGCAGGTTGTCATTAATATCACTGCTCTGACAAATGACCTGTGTTATTGAGTTCACTCTTTTAATGATGGTTTCTTTCTCAGCGTCTTTCTACAACAGGCGAAGGTGAACCATGCAAGCAGAGGCAACATGTATGGAAGCAGTTCACCACACAGCTAATTAAAGATGAAAAACTACAAAAGGAGTAAAACAATGAGGAATGGGAGGACAAAAGGAAGGAGGACAATGTGAAGAAAACTGGAATGTGAATCAATTTATCACTCACATATTAAATTGGATTGCCTGCTTGTTGGAACTTTGGTGATCATTTTCTAAAACAGTGGAAGGGCCTTTAAAGGGGTTATATGCTAATTTTACTCATCCGTTTTGTTTTTTTTTGCCAAGAGTGGTTAAAACTCAGCCTGAGAAAACAGCTGCATAAAATCTTGTGAGACTCTGAAGCAAGGGACAATGCACGACATCTGTCAGAGTCTGGGATACAAAGTGGAGGAGCGCAGACTGAAAGAAAGGGGCAGTTAACAGGCAGTAAAAAAAAAAAAAGAAAAGCTGCAGAGCAGCATGATGGGAAATAATCAATTGTTGACTCTTGCTTTTATTTACATCAGTCTTTTTATTGTCTATCTCTTGTGGGTCTCTAACTTTGAGAAAGAGTACAACAGTAAAGTACACTGCTACTCTTTCATACTCACCCACCAATGAGGCCGTTGTTGCCATTTTCCCCATTCAGATCAAACTGGCGTCTGGTTCCCAATGGAAATACAGGAAATTTGTTCTACAAATGATAGCCACACCAGTCCTATTTTGGTTTAAAAGCCCAAAGTGCATTTGCCAAAATGTTGGGAGTTCAGTGTTTCCTTTGTCTTCATTGCAGCCTTACAAGTCCACACCTGCACATTTACAGCCTTCGAAGTGCAAGGTGGATGAAGCGAAAGGTGATTTCAATGGTGATTTGACTGGGAGTTCTTAGTAGGAGATAAGCCTGGATGCATTGGGACTCTGCAGACACCCTTGCAGTTATACAGTTGATATAGACTCTTGGGTTAGTTTGTAAGCATACTAGCAGGAAAAATAGCTAAAACTCAATTTGATGCAACTTAAAAACCGGGTGATTATGGTAAATACAATGAGGACAAAAAAAGCCTTCAGCAGCTGAGACCCTGGACTTTTATTGGCTATCATTCCTCTACTCTTGTCCTTCCCCACTCAAACACACACACTTACACACAAAAGCTACAAAAAAGTAAGCCAATAAAAATGATTGCTTCATGAGAGGTACTTTCAAGAAATAATGTGGCAGAAGTGACCTCAATCTCTCTGGTTTAAGCTATAAGAACACAGTATTCTTGCCGTATGGGCTTATTTTGTGTCCGTGTGTGTGTGTGTGTGTGTGTGTGTGCATGTGTGTGTGTGTGTATGTGTGTGTGTGTGTGTGTGTGTGTGTGTGTGTGAGAGAGAAAGAGAGAGAGTGTGTGTTTATCATGTGTTGAGGCAGCTGTGGAGAGAAAACTGCTGCTCGCCAAACACACCTGTGGCTCTACAGCTCTCCTTGTGTCGCCTCATCACACTCCTGCAGAGTTCATTATCAACGGGAAAATACTTCCAGTCATAGAACAGTCACACACAAGGAAACACACCACTTCACTAACATCCACAGCCTTGTGTGCACACACACAAACCCATACAAAATATTGCAAATGCTCACTCTGAGATGAAAAGACAGTCAGGTGCTCATAATGTCCAAACAAGAAGCAGCCGGCGGAAAAAGACGCGCCACTTGAAGGAAGTAGGTCAAAAAGCTGCTGATTAATTATTCCTTAGTGGCTAATTGCTTGTCTTTGAACTAATAAGGCAGAACGTGGCTCTGAATTTAACACATGGAGATTGTGCAGATAATCAACACTTAACAAGGCAGTTAATACGGGTCTTAATGACTCAGATACCTGACCGGTGATTTGAGGGAGCTCGCAAGTGATGCAAAGATAAAGGACCAGTCTTCCTTTGTGACACCATGCAAATACAGGTTCACACTACTGGCCTTGTGTGAAGCAAAACCCATCATAAAACAGTGACAAGTTTTAGCTGCATTACTGAAAGAGGGCAAAGTTGGCAACATAAGGGAAAACATTCACAAAAATTCAAACCGCTCTTGTCTATCTGGCCTTTTCATATAAAATACTCAGACAAGCAAAGAAAACTGTTCAATGGATGGATGAATGGATTTAGATTGCAAGATGATTCCGCCTTTAAATGCTCATGTTAGCATCAGAGGATAATGTCCTAAACCTTTCCTACACTGGATCTAATAATCTAATCACAAGAATAATCTGAAAATCTCTCATAAGGTCAGGAGCCTTTTCATATACTTTTAAAAGTCAGACATGGCTCTGATTCACTAGCCTGGGTGCCAGCCGAACTTAGCCACAACAATTGAGGTCTGGAAGTTCGGTCTTGCGTTGCTCCGTTGAGGAGCAATTATGCTCGAACAAAAGCTGTTGGGACCAATCAAATCAGGCTTACGATGGACAGGTGAGCAACATAACGTAATCAACCACGTCACCAAAGAGCGCTTGGGTTGAATTTGCAGCGTTGCTCCGATTGGTTATAGGTGCAGAGGCATTTTTTCCTGGTTGGGTTGAAACACGCCCCATAATCACAGCCCAATGGAGCGGTATCAGACTCACATTCTGACTAGAATTGAGTATGGCTACGTCAGGCTACTGATTCACAACACTCCTCCTAGAGAAAAAAAGGAAAGAGTGCAGTAATATTGTTGAAATCCCTATCACAATATCAAATATTAACAAGATTTCTATTGGGATACAGTTTTTAAAACAATATGTCCTCAGGCATAGACTACTGCAGCAAGTTGCTCTCTATTTACATCAGTTTTTGTTTCTGAAGACGTAACAGATTCAATTAAAGAAACTCCATTTCATCTATAAGAATGGTTTTCCTTCTGATAACATCGGTGATCTAGTAATGCCTCGCATGTGTAGCTCTCACTTTAGCAAAACTTTTTAGTTCTCACCTGAACTGTTAATTGTTAATTGATTGTTATTTGATTGTAGTTTTCCGCCAAAAAAAAGACAGACTTAAATGTATTTAATATTACTGTCTTATCTTTTTTAACTCTCTAATTGTTTTCTGCTTTACTTTATCTGAGTTGCTCTTTGGAGAGATAATGTTCACATATTTATGCTTTCATATAGGTTTAGAGCTACAGCTGCATCATTCCACAGAGATATTCATAGTGATGCTGAAAGTGTTTATTTTGGGTTTTTTCATTTCAACATTTTTCATTTGTGCCATCTTAATTTTTCATTCATCGGTAACACATATACTGATATTTGCACATAGATTCTCATAAATGTTTCCTTCACTATGGCTGCAAAACTATTCAAATAGACCTTGTGGTTACAGAGATATCTTTGTTTGATTATGTGTATTAGCCTAAAAAAAAGGTCACAGGGATCAAAGGGTAAAAATGGGGGGGCTATCCAACTTTCAATTACTGAATGTTAATGTAGTTCATGTTCTGCAAACTTTGGCTTCCATTCATTGTGTTTTACTTCCAAGAAAGCAGAGGTGTGAAATGGAATGGTGTGTCCGTGAGTTTGTGCTCTACATCATGACGGCAACAAGTTCAGTTAGCACGTTGCTATGTGCAGTATAACCCCTCTGGTAATAATGCATCTCATTGTTATGTCCACAGCTGCTTTAATGACTGTCGCCATTTTACCGCTTTTCAATTTTTCAAAAGCCCTCTGAAAATCATTTTGACTGCTTGATGACAAATAAAATTCCTTCTTCCAGTCACAAATGTTGACAATTTCTAGCCCCCATTTTTTTAAAATATCATGATTAAAACAAAACCTTGAAATATTTTTGAAACATTTTTTTCCTCAAATGTCACCATCATGTTAGCATATCATGCATGTGTAATTAACTGTAGTAAATACTTGTATGAAACGTGGAGATTACCATGAGGGAGTTCTTGGTTAATGTGACATTTTAACAACAGAAACCTAATCAGCTTGTGTAGACCACTGTAATATGATGTTTGCTGATTAACAGTGACTTATGCACATTTTTTAAAATAATTATCAAATGACAGCTGGGGTTATGTTGAGGTTATGAATGAATCATTTTGTATGCATGAGAAAAATGTCCTTTGCAAATCTGCTTTGCATTCAGACAGCAAGGATTGCATCTCGAAGCAGCGAAGGAGTCCAAAAGAGAGAATATAAATGAGCTTTATTCCAAGTACTCCATATTTTTTCTTTGCTGAGCTCACCTAAGTCATTTTACTGTTGTTTATATCCCTTTGACCAGCTCCCTGCAGGGTGAGCATCAATACAGCAAGACCGAGAAACTGAACTTTAAAGGAAACACAGAACTCCCCCTGTCCAAACATAAAGATCCACCCAACACCAGACTCCTGCTTAAGCAGGGAAAAAAAGACCACAGAGCCATTATTCAAGTGCCTATTAGCTGTTACATAAACTTCTGTGAGCAGCAGAAACAACATGATTAAAGACGGTTTATGTTAGGCTGTAAGATATTTTGGCTGGGAGTCTGTGGGATAAAAATGCTAACAGCTTGTGCCAATGTCCTGTTATTGTACCCAAAAGTATTTATCACAGCACAACAGCCAGCATTGTCTGTCAGTAATAAAGAAACCAGCGAAGAAGCCAACAGCTTGAGTAACTAAATCTAAACCATGCTCAGTGAGACAGCAGATAGTCTAATCCAGTGGGGGTCATGTGTTGTTGCATCCCCCCCCGAGGAAAGCTTGAATGGGCTAAAGTTGATATTCGCCAACGCTAATCACAAACTGGATGATGTGTCAGGAAGTATGAAAACTTTTGGCAGAGCTGGCAAGAGCGAACTCTCAACCACAAATGGATTACAGATGTTCAAAACTAAAAAGCCTTTTTGAATTCTGACAACAGAAATAGAAGTTTTAAAAGGAAGGAAAAGAGAAATGGAACTCAAAGAAATACGTTTCTTCTTTGTGAGTACGATCTGGTGTCTAATTCTCTTGTTTGGACGGTCTGATCTTGGAAAAGCAGCTCAGGGAGCTCCTCTGCCAAACGCTGTGACTCAGAGTTTTCAGAGGGAAAAGGATCATTTTCTAAATAGAGCACAAACAATCGATGAAAGAAAAATAAATCCTCATTCAGACCTGTGTTTTTTCCCCTTCGGTTTGGAAATCAGCCTTTAAATTGGTATTTAATAACACGACACTGCATCAGTAATCTTCATCTCTCGAGTTCTATTTTCTGACAAATCGAGCGCTCTGGTTTTGTGGTTTCATGGATCTCCAACATGCCTCGGTTGGTTTAAAAAGCCGGTTTTATTTGGAAGCTAATGTGCTCCCCTCAGATTTATTTGCGGCTTGTTTTGTGAGGTTGTCACACACTTTGAAATGTAAATTTTCCACTCAGGGACCGCAGTGTTGTATCGACTTACCTGCCCTATTGTGATTTCCTGAATAATTTCACTGTGTGCTTGCCATCTCGAATCTCTGTTAATAGCCTTCTGAGACAGTTTATTCTTCACACTTGCAGAGGAGTCACTCACTCCTGGGGCCCTCTCTGATATCCTTACGTCACTTTTCGCTGACTCTAAATTACAGGTGACTTCATTTGTCAAAGTCTTGCCACCCACTGGCTCATTCTTTTCACTCCTCTCCTGCCTGGCCTTTCTGGGTTCTACTTCTCATCTTCTTCCCTAACAGTTGTGTGAAAGGTGATGAAATGTTCCTGTGTGATACAAGCCAGAGACACTCTCACACTGGTCCCAGTATCAGTGGAACAATAAAACTGGAAAAACAAAAGGAAGTGAGGAAGATTTTCCATGGCATGGTGATGTCAGGGACACAGCAGTGGTTGCTGAGTTCACAGCAAGCTTTCATAGAGAAAGAAAAAGAAAAAAAAAACCTCTGTTGTTGACGCAGGACCAAAATGGACTTAACGGGCTTAGGACCAACAGCTGGTTCTGGTTACCTAGCAACTCCCAAGCTGGGGGGCCTCAGAGATGGGATAGTCTATGAGTGTGATGAGAGGACAGGAGGGTTGATAACCCTACGATCTTTATTTGTGGCAAGTGCATCTGGAAAAAAAGGTGAAAGGTTGATTTTAACTATATCAAATCTCACCCTTTCAGGCTTCCCAACCTGGCAACCCAAACAGCAGTGTGCTTTGAAGAGAAGAAGTGCCACAAACAGCGTGTTTCTCACTGCCGCATTTTCCAGGGAAGCACTGGAAATACAAAACCCTGCACTAAGTTTCACAAACCCACAAACTACATAACTGATCAGCTGTTATAAGGGAAAGACTGTTCAAACATCTCATTACTTCTTCTCCCATCCATCAAGCCAAACATTAAAAATGGCAGTGTTGCCCTCTCTAACTGACTAACTAACTGCATACATGTTAACAAAAATCTGGTGCCTGCATTCTTGGGAGTGTCTGCTTTTTTTTTCATTGAGTGTGTTTACGATCCCTTGGCATGTGTAGAAAAATAGGGGAGGTGTAAGCTTTTCTTTGGCAGGCTTGCCTGCTGCAAGCCCCCACCGGACCCTCTCAGCGCCCGGCCGCACTGCCGCCACCCCAGCCTGTCTCTTGTTCCACTATGTGGACACACAAAGACATTGTTTGTCCTTCTCTTCTGCCTGCGCCCCCTCTAAAGTTATCACCACCCAAATGCTCAGCCAGAGGGGTAAGAGAGGGAGGGAGGGAGTAGACAGGGAAGGAAAAGACAAAAAAAAAAGAAAGGAAAAAAAAGCAGGATGGAAGTGTAAGGAAAGAGAAAACGAAGGAAGGGGGCAACATATGCTGACACAAAGGTATCACAGCTGGTGTCAGTGCTAAGTGACAGTAATGCAGAATGAGAAAGAAGACAGGCATCCAGTCACTTCACTAGCAAGTGCTCATGAACAGCAGAGCAGCTTCGCTTCACATGCATTCAGCTAAACGAGTGTGTTCAAGTCAGGAGCATGTACACGCACAGATATATTAGTCTCTTACACGTACAGAGGTACAAAAATGAAGTCTGATTTAAATGCAACATACTGGCTTAAACAAATGCATCCAGTCAATCCATCAACAAAAAAAAATCATGTGAAGCAAATTTCTCCATCACTTTTCAAGCATCAAAACAAAGTCTTAGAAAATGATCAGATTTTAAGAAAAAAAAATAAAAAGAGCGGGACCAACACTATTAACCCTCACACAGGGAGACCCACTTATATACCCAATCCTCCGTGATCTCTGACCCTACAAATGACAGCCCATCTAATCTCCCCCCCTCCTCATGCTGCTGTGCAGAGCTCTGCGGCGGCTGCGAACCCAGGAAACACTGACACGCTCGCAGGGGTGCTTGCCCTCATGCGCACACACTGTTTTCATGACACACTTCATTGCAAAAACATAAG
>JAPMNP010698538.1:0-10607 GCA_029874935.1 Atherina boyeri | reverse complement strand
GGCCCGCTATGCTCCCTTACGTACGTAAATTGGAACGTCTATTTAAAACATTCACATCAATCGGTGCCCTCATACTTCCATGCGTCTATTACATTGCCATGGTTGTTAAGTCAGTTTATCAGGGCTGAGCTAAGTTCACTTCCTCGATCCAATGCCACAGTTTCTGGTGGTAGTGCTCTGTATTCCGCGTCAAGTGACGAATCCTGAAGCTCTCCGAAAAACACCAAGCCAGCTGACACTTCAAAAACAAAAGTCAAGCCAGACGGCCCGATTTTTTGCTTTTCGTGTACTGTACTACACAATACGGTTCTCGTGTAACAAGACTGATTTCAATATAAAAGCTTCGGTTTGACGTGCATGTTTTCTGTCAAACGGATAGGACAAATCTGTATCATTTCAGAGTAGTCTGAACAGGAAATGCCCTGTTTACACGGGACAATTGTACTGCACCAGGAAAATTGGGAATATGAAATAATAAGCTCACGTCTACTTTGAACATAAGCTAGTTTTTATTTCTCTCTCTATGTTCGCAGTAGGAAGTGATGATACCTTAAATTGCATTTAAAACATAAATAAAAACACTTCAAATGAAGTGTTTTTTATGCCCTATATTGCACCTTAGTTTGTTTTTAAATAATTGAGTGGAATGAGTCTCGAGTTGAATGTTTCTAATGGGCAAAAATCCTTGAATGAATAAATGAGTTAAATGGTGTTTTGTCCTTTTTTATTCTTTTTGCTGATCCGAAAAATCGATCCGAACCGTGACTGAAAAACCGTGATCCGAACCGAACCGAACCGTGGGTTTATTGATCCGTTGCACCACTACTTTTCTACAATGACCACAATGTTTATGCACAGATGACATTTCAAATATGCCAATCTAAGCCCTGAATTGGTACAAGGATTGATAAAAGTGTTTTAACCAGCGCTCTATGATTTTCTTATTAGCCAATAGTTTCTAAGAAAAGGCACATGATAAGTAACAGGCTGTGCAGCTTTTTATAGCTTAAGTTGGCTGTTTAAACCTCTCGGGGTGTTTTTTTGTCTTCTCTTGTAGGTCTATAAAAGTCTAGTGCACCCACCAGTGCTGTGTTGGTGGAAGATGAAAGGTGGTGCTATACAGGCCCATTAGTCTCACTCTATCACAGAGAGCGGTTGGATGGAGATCAGTCCGTCTCTTCTGATCTATGATATATTTTTCTTTACCATACAAATCTCCTGACAGATATGGTGGTTATGTTATTTTATTTTGCAAAATTATACTCCAAAAATAGGGGGTTGTGATGTGGCTATTGGTTTTTTTACAAGAGGAATAGAAATCCGATCCATGTCATCATTTTCCCCTTCAAATTGTAAATATTTTGCTGTGCATTGGTTATGAAGGTTGTCTGCTGTGTTGATGTTTCTTTAAGGATGTTGCTTCCTTTGTTTTTTTCCTCCATGTGGATGCTGTTTTTTGTTTGCAGAACACTGTACTTAAAGAAAAATTTACACCTTCAACATGTGCAGGTCATCTCATACACATTGTCTTAAATGCGTCACAATCCAATCTCCTTTTTGATCAGTTCATGTGAAGTAGAAAAGTTTGAACATCTGAGAAAATTATGAAATTATGATAGACAAATACTTGTTATAGAGATAATTATATTAATTAACAGTTAAGTGGAATATTTCTGTTTTTTTATCTCTATAATAGCCTTTGGCTAATCATAATTAAAAAGAATAGACTGAACACTAAGCAGAATAGCAGTTTGCTTTTGAAGGGTATGTAAAAGCCAGTTTCATGCCATACTTTAGCTTAGAAATTGCATTTTTTTTTTTTATTTGGTAACTTCTGCTGGTTGAATGACTACATTTCTTGGGCAATACACCATATCAGTCACTTGTTCAAAAGCTTTGCCAATTGTCAGTTCCTGAAAGGGTTGGATAGTAAACGTGGTACAGTATGCTGACCGCAACCTTTCTGCTACAAATCGTAAACTCGGCTTTTTCTAAGTTAATGGGCTTTACTTTTTCTTTTTTTCTTTGGCTTAAAAGCAAAATATACCAGCGTTAACGTCTATATCAACAAATGTTAATGTTAGCAAGATCTTACCGGAATGCAGCTGTTCTAATGCACATGGATGATGTTATTGAAATGGAAATATGACATTGATGTTCTGTTTATCTTTCTGTAAAGGTGACTACAACAATTATGACTATAATAAAATAATATTAGAATTATCTCAAATAATTAGTGCTGGGTATCGATTAAAATTTTAAGAATCGATTCGATTCCGATTCTCAAGATCTTGAATCAATTATCATTATTCGATTTGATCAGATCTTTGACAACAACAAATGTTTTTTGAAAAAGCTTTTTTCCCAGATGTTTGTTGAGTCTAAATGGTGTTTTATGTGTGAATTCATTGATGCAGAAAGTTCACAGGGAAAATGAAGGCTTATTTTAAAAAAAAAAAAATGTGGGAAAAAAAAATCGATCCACTGAGTTACAGATCGATCTTTACTTATTAATATAAAAATCGATTCAGAATCGAAAAATCAATTTTTTTCAACACAGGCCTACAAATAATAACAATCGAACAATTATGTTAGGATTGTGACAGCCAGCAAGGGAGGATGGCTTACTTGCCTTTACATGCTAACTGTCAGCCTTCAACTGTCAGCCTTCCACATTTTCCACTACTGGTTTATATGTTGCCAGGACTAACTTATTATTGATCTTCGGGAAGAATAGAGCTTTCAGCTTTTTAAGAGTTGTCATTTTGTCCTCTTTTCTGTGCCATACCCACAGAGGAACATGAATGCCTATAACAGCTCATTCTGTTATGTGCCTTTGAAGCATTCATTTAAATCAAATTTGATTGCAGTGTACAGTATTAAGTAACTGTTAAGTCATTATAATCTAAACAAAAGTGGTGCTTATTACTCCTACCTCTGTGCTATGCAGTACAGGCACTTTGGCACTTTTCCTGCAAACACTGTTTGAATATTTTGACAACTCTATTTACTTCCATGTCTTTGAGGAGACCTTACCCGTCTGATGGGATCTTCATCCTCACCCTTTTGAAGAGTTGTCTCACAGACTTAAGGCACAAGACCGTGTCATTTAATGTTACTGTTGTTACTCAAAATAACTATCTAGGCCGCAGAGTGGCCTGCCTGGTTTGTGCTGGTCTGAACCACCCTTATATTCATCCTCATGTGTGAATTTATGTAATCGTTGATGTATTTTTGCTCTGTTGAAACTGTGTTTCACTGCATCCTTCTAGAAACTACTCTGCTGTGATACTGCAGCATAATTCAGTTTTATCTCTTTATCTTTCCCTAAACTCTAAAGTAAAAGCAATACACTCCATGCAGAGCAGCCCTTCGATAATTCCATACACTCATGGCTGACAATGTTTATTTAGCTGACTGTGCGGTTATGACAGTGTTGCTGTGCTTTTCATGAGTGGGGGGTTGTGACTTGTCTCGGCTACCATCTGTGCAGACACTGGTACAACTGGTACAAAGGCCCATGGGAAATGCAGTCCAAGGAGTTACCCCCCTCCCCCAATGCTCCCCCCATGCCTCTGGAGGCTACTTTCAGTCAATATGTCATTGTTGATTACAATCAGAGAGAAAGAGACAGACACAGATGCTGCCTTTTTACATCTCATCATCTGAAACTTATTCTCTCTTTTCCTCTACAGCTCTCCCTCTTTCTATCACACAAGCATTCACATACATTTTGTGGCGGTAGAAAACAAGGTGCTTAGCTAATGATATCAGCTTATCATGCATTCATCTGATGATTATTTTAGACATTGTCCTTTGCCTTTTTAGGTTATAAAGCATCAAAACTTTGGTTGAAAAAAGCCCAAATGTGTTTAATGATAAGCTACATGTTAGAAGATATAGCCACTGAACTAAGAAAACAAATAGTTTAGATCTGAAGCTCTAATTTTCGTATTACTTGTTTGTTTCATCAGCTGTCCAATGCTTTTTTTAATGATCCTAATGAATTAAAATAAAGCAGCATGTGGTTATCGTCTATTTGGCTTCAGGAAAATGAACTAATGTTGCTTAATTATCTACAAGACTATCATCCATTAATTGGCTGTTTGGGTCTTAAGGTGATTCTCACAATAATAGCTGGCTCTTTTTTCCTTTTTCTTCCCATGAATATTATCCTTATTCAAATCCTTGTATATAATATATATACATTTATAATATAAAGTTTTTAAATGAAGTGCAAGTTTAGAAGAAGTTTGTCCTCTACATATGAATCTGAATTGGTGATAAAATCCACTGCTGCTCTTATCAATGCAGTTTACAAAAATGAGGTCATGCAGAAAGCAGAATGTGGATTATTGAGTGTTTAGTGGCCAGTTTAGCCCCAGCATAATCCATATCTTTGGAGAGATTTGCTATGGTCATCAGCAGAGCACTAAACCCTCCGCTGCACATCGCAAAGCTGCAGGCAATAAAATTGCTCTGCCGTCCTGATAAGAAAAGCACAAGAGCATTCAACCTTCCTTTATTTTACACTCAGTTTTTCCTGTTCATCATTATCTTCTCTCTCTGCCGCTTTGCAGCTTATGCTGTTCAGTCTCTTGTTTGTTTTTTTCTCTCTTTCATCTCCTGCTTTTGTCCCCCACCCCCCTTTTACTCTTCTTCAATTTTGCTCTCCTGCGCTTCGTTGAGTCCTCTTGGCGAAGCGTTAAGTGTATAATCTGTGATCTCATGTCTGGATGGGCCTCTCGTCTCTTCTCACTCTACACACAAAAGGGGTTGAATGGCTGCGACTCACTCAAAGGACACAAATGAGTAATGAGCCGAACGCATGCTCTCATATGCACACACAGCAAACAAACATGTAGATGTGGTCACACCTCTCCAGCACTCTCCCAGGGGCTTTGAAGTTGTATATTGATGATGCCGATTCTAAAGGCTCAATTGAATGTGCAGAGGTAGAGGAGGTGGCTATTGACTGTCCACTTTCCTCTCTGGCCTGTCATCTCTGATGGCCGTAATGAGCAACAGGTGCCTCTTTTGCCAGGTTTGGCCTTGATAGTCATCCAGTGTTAAACACTCAGTCAAAGTAATCACCAGCATAATTGCTCAGTTGATGTGTCATCACAGCACTTCAAAATGAGCCGTGGTGGGTCTGAGAGAGATTTTTTTTATTATTATTAAACAATTATTGTGAATAATTTATTACCCTTCAGAATGCATTTGGAATAGCTGTGATTAAAGGCTGAAATGAAGTATTTTAATCCAGAGTTTTAATTAAAAGCTATGCCTGAATTTTCTTTAAAGAGTAAATGCAGTTAGGTGTTGAATTACTCCTCCATGATACGTTTTGTTGGACTCAAGCTGGCCGAGGTGCTATGTGCATTTTATAAAGATCCCATCCTGGGATTTGACCTACAAATAGCAGAAAAATTTGGTACACAGAAGATATAGCTGGTATGTACATTCTTTTGTTCTACAATGTGTTAAAGCAACACTGTATAAGTTTCTGACCTTAAACCTCTGTGCTTATGACTTGTTTTGATGGCACACCTCATGTTGCTGCCCGTAGCATCACGCAACAGCTGTGTTTAGCTTTAAGGCACAAGCCAGCAACTGGATATCAACAAATCGGCCGTTTTGGATGACCATGTTGGATTCAGCAAAAAAAAAAAAAAGAAAAACAAAAAAAACTCAAGAGAATATAATTTGAGGAAGCAAGGAGAAGACGGCGCATGAGTCAACACTGGAATGGTTTTTACTAGGGGTGTCCTGGACTAAGAATTTTCATAGTCGAATCTGATTCGTCAGATCTTGCCTTTCGTCAATGAATTGTCGAATCATGTTGTTTTCTCCTCATTATAACGTTCTATGAGTCTTTTTCCGCTCCAAAGAAAGGATCTTAAAACATCCCATTAAACAAATTCCATTCTTCATTTCGCATAAAACAACAATGATAGGACAGTCTCCATTTATCTTTTTTTCTTATTCCACTCATTAAACTGTTTGAAAAGTCTGCAACCCTGTAACTGACCTTGTGACGATATATGCTCGTTTAAAATGTAGAAGGCTTTTATCTCATTTGAAAAATGAAAAAAACATGCTTAAACATCTTTTTTTTTAAATTTTCAAGTGTTTGTTTGTTTTTTGGCTTAACAATTTAAAGTCAGGAAAGAAAATTAACATTGTTACAACCGGTACCCGCTCGGCCGTGCATGGCACACAAGTCAAAAATAAGTAAAATTACAATAGAATAAGCCGGCCTGAATAAATAAAGTAATTACAATGACCAAAATAAGCTACAATAACAAAATAAAAGTAATATTCAACTAGAAGGGAAAGTAAGTACAAGTAAAAAAGTGCTGCAGCAAATAAAGGAAGCCTGCGCTGCTGAGAGACACAGTGGGCAGTCTCCAAGTAGGCTAAAGTTTATAATGTCCCAAAATGAAATTAGATCCGACCAAATAAAAATCCTGCCATATAGAAAGGGCAGTGTTTTACTGCACCTGTTGCCGTCTGACTTGTTAGAAGTTGTGTTCCCGGAAAACCAACTTGTTCACGTTGGGCGGGAGAAAAGCGCTCCGTTTACAATAACGTCAGCCTTGGAAAATCTCTTTTTGGATGGTGGAGGGGTCGCGATGTACTTTATTTGCAGCCCGGGTCATCCTTTACCATTTCAAAATGCTCCTACACTTTTGAAGTGTTTTTAGTGGACATTATGAGCGAATAAGTTGCTGTAAAGTCGAAATCCCTGCCAAAATGCTGCTCTGGTGGTCCTGTAGCACGCTCAACTCTGCTTAATTGGATACTGCAACTGTAGTAGGCCTAAATTATTTATTCGTGGGTAATAAGGATACTGGTTATGTGCACACATCATTTTCAATATTTAACAGAAGTATTTATAGGCTGCTAATACGCTATATTATAATATATTTGAAGAACAAATAAAGACTCTGTTAAAAAAGATGTTCAGTACCCCCCTGTTGCCAGAATAGTATGATATTAGCTTTTGTTGGGGTCGCCGCCGAAGTGTGAAAATCTTCAGTTCAGTAGTGCTGTTTTAAACAACTGTGATTTAGGGTGCTTTTGTTCCAGCCTCTCTGAATCAAACCTTACTTTGTTTTTTTTTTCCATGAAAGTCTTGTTCATTTGGGGGAGTGTGAATACGACACTATTCCAAAAGTTTGGTTCATTTGACTAAGTGCAGTGTGAAAGCAAACTCAGACCAGAAGAATGTTGCAACCCTCAAATGTAGTGAGTGGACTGTAAGGCATGAATGCACCCTTAATCTAATTTGTGTTACAGATCTGAATCAGAGTATTGTCAAATTAATGCTAGACTCACAAAATGTAGAATAGGTCTTTTTCATGGCAGACATTTTGTTTTTTTGTCATGAAAAAAGTACAATATCAATGGCTTGATGTTATTAAATTCTCCCTTTTTGCAGTGAAAGGAAGACATTCACCCAGACTGACACTGTCGGGATTCAGGCCATCATCCATTTTCTTTCTTACACCCTCTTTACTTTTGCAGCTGTGACTTGTCTTTACTTAAATGGGGCAGTTACCGTTTGAACTGCTCAAGAGCAGTATTACTGCTGAAAAAGGCTCAGATAGACAGAGGGAGCACTTGTTTGACCAGGCTCTTATGAGAGCTGGTTTTGGCATGTAGAACCTGCTCATATAAGCTCTTTGTGGTGTGAAGATGGGTCCTGGCACTCACCTCTACTCTCCCTCACACGGTCAGAGCGATGCCAAGCTCATGGTCTGAATGGACAGCATTGCAAAGCTGGTCAGGACCGAATTAGAAACAGGGCATAAGGCAGAAAAGACAGCACATTTGTAAGTGTACATCACAGTTGTAAGTTGAAAAAAGCAAGTGTTTTCAGATAGACTTCTCTCAAACTCAGAAGTATTTGAAAATGTGAGATTAGTCATCAGTAATTAACCCAGTGGCAGATATTCCTATATTTCAGACAGCTACTGAATGTGCTTCAAGGTTAAATACAATATCCTCAAGACTCTGAACTGAATGGGAAGCATATAAAAATGCTAACTCATCTTCATGTGCAGTGCACCAGCTTGTGCCTCAAGTGTTTACCTGCCAGATGCTCAAATAACTCCTTGGAACGTCAATCATGGGAAATAGGTTGTCACTTCCTTAGCAACTGGTTGACAACAGTTTGACTCAGCAGCTGGTTTCCTTGCTTAATATGTGTGTGTTTACATGTGTGAATGGAACATACAGGCACAAGTGGTACACTTGGGAAGCAATTGTGGTCTTAATACTGCCAAAACAAACATCTTCAACCAGTTGCCAAGAAAACATTGAGGTCAACATTGAGGCTCTGTGCCTCAGATGAGAGAAGGCGTGGTACTGCTAGGCTCCTTTATCCCAAGGCACGTTGCACAATATGAGTGCCTGTGTGTATTTATATTTCCTTTAACCAGTAGTGTATATGACAGGGTAGTTACTGGCTCTTGTGCATGCTCACTGATGTGATTACTTGGACCTTTGTGAGGGTTTTCCCCCTCTGGGTTTGAACCAACATTTTGCAGAGCGGGGTGAAAAGAAAGATTGAAGGTTATGGGTGCTTATGCACAATAATCATGCCCCCTCATAAAACTAATTAGTAGTCTTTTGTTGGTGTCCATGATAGTGATGGTGTTTGAGTGTACTCAAGTGTGCTTAGGGTCCGGGTGATCAGCCTTATTGCTATTCAGGCAGCAGGTTTATTTATACATCTATTAAAAACCCCATTCGAGCAAAGAATTGGCTCAAGCATCCATCCTTTTTATTGCTGCCACATGAAACGGAGAACAGAGATTTGTTGAAAATGTTTTGAGATGAAAAATGTTTTTTTTCTCTCTTATGGATATCTACCATTTAAGGCTGGCTTGATCCTGAGAGCGTCATGAGTTTTAAATCACCTTTCTTTATGTTTCTACTATTCTACTATTACTATTATTATATCCATTCCTACAGGAATGGATATAATAATTATGCAGGCACTTCTTTTATTCTCCTACTGTATCTTTAGCTCTCACATTCCTTTTTCGTTGTCTTGTTTGTCACAAGACTCAATTTGTTGCAGTCGTTTGCATCACCCTTCTCATCTTACTGTGATGTTCCAGATTGGAAGAGTAAGCGTAGAGAAATTACACTTGTGTTGTACATGTGTAGGTATGCTCCTGGGATGTGTGCATTCCCTTGTTCGAAGGTTTCTTGTTCGGAGGTTTCTACAAATGCCATCTCCACTGTCTACCCCTGTAGCGGAGTGTATTGAATGTTTTTAGATGGACAGGTTGTATGAGGCAGGAGACAGTTCCCCAGTGAGTTCTGTAATTGGGAACCTCAGAGGAGTGTGGAAAATTCAATGTTGGGTGAATTAAATTCTTCCTCCTTTTATTCCATACCTCGTTCTCTCTAATCTGTGCTAATGCATTCACAGAGCGCTGTGGATCAATTCACGTCACTAACTGAGAGAAAGGGGAGACGAAAGGACAGAATGAAAGAGAAATGAGAGGTGGTTGGTGTGAAGAAGAAGAGTGAAGAGATGAAAAGCAGGCAGAGGTCTAAAGCCTGATCAATCAAGGTGATCTTTTTGAAGCATAAGGACAGCAAATATGATTTTGCAAGGTTATCTGTACATGTTCAAGCTTTCACTGAGCCTGAAACAAAGAAGCATCCATAGGGCAGCAAGTGATGAATGTTTATTATGCTAATATATACTGCAGCTAATCTTCATTCTTATATTAATATTATAATGATATTGCTTAATGCAGCATCAGTTTCTTGTTTTTGTGATATACAACAATGGTGTTGGGACATTGAAACAAATGTGCAGTACTTCTACTTGATATTTTTTTACTTTCCAAACTAACAAAGAGAGCAATCTAAAAAAAAAACTGATCCATATCCCAAACTCCCTTTGTTGCAAACTGTAATCTCGGAATATGAAACAGGGCACCATTTATGGATATCCTGCAGGTTTTAAGCACAGCTACATCTACTGCTTAGTCACACGTGTGGTGGTCTTCTCACATTATAGAGAAAGGAGAAGAGGAGATGTGGTCTGTGTGTGTGTGTCCATATGTCCAGATGAAGGACATTTGTAAGCCTGCATTTCCTGCATTTGTCACTGTCTTGCAAATTGGGTCTTTAGACGTGGCAGCAGAGTAGCGCGTTATCGACATGGCTGGTGTGACCGCAGGCCGTCTTTTTGGAACCCGGTTGTGCTTAACCGGTTCACCCAGGTGTGACCGCAGCCTTAAAATGAAAAGTTGGAGTATAATTGATTTCAAGTGCATTTTGTAGATTTTTGTAGAGGACATATTGTTTAACTTAAGGTATAAACAAAAGTTTTACTTGATTAAAAAAAAAGAAAAGCAAGGATAGTGGGATAAAACCCTTTATTGCTTAACAGAAGTCTAACATGATAACTGGCATAATGTGTGGAATTGGATTATAATGTTATATTCAGTGCAATATTTAGCCAAAGCTAATATAGTACCAACCAACACATCCTATTGGCCACACAGTGGGTCTCATTCATGAAACGTGAGCAGCACGGATTTGTGTGTAAACCCTGAGCAGCGCAAATTTATGTG